>JAJONR010001884.1:0-37461 GCA_029582245.1 Solanum etuberosum | reverse complement strand
TTCATCTTTTATAGTAATTATCTTGCCCTAATTAATTGAGTAATTATTTAATCAAATTTAGATTTTAAAATTAAAATAATAGGTACTAACACATTAAAGAGACTCGAATACAATAAGTGGTAGTTAATAGTGAGTAATTGGAAAAAATGAGTAACATGTATTCATGAGAATTATTTGAAGCAGTGACTTTTGATTTTTTTGATTTTTTTTTGTTTTAATAATAAAAACAGATTTAAAAAATAGGAAAATGGTAAAAAATTGAGAAAAAAGAAAAATGTGGTTATTGATTATAGAGTTGTAATATCACTTTGCCTATGCCCAATTATATATAAATATACATAGATATTGATTTTAAATTTCAAGTTACCATATATTTGGATAAATTAAAAAACTGTGGTGCTAATTCAATTCAAGTTTTTTTGATTTGTTAATGTTCTTATTCATGAACAATTTAATATTTTCATAACCACCTACGAAAATACACACAGAAAAAAAAATCTTACATAAAACAATGAACAAAAAAGAAAATTAAACCAACAAATTAAAAGAAACGAAACACATATACGATGTGTATTAAGTAAAATTGAATCTTATAAATATTTAAATAGTAATATCAACAAGCATAATCAAAAAGATATATTTGAGATACTTATAATAAATAGTTTGATAAGCAATCCATTTGAATAGTTATTGTAGCCTGTTGATACAGTTTTCTTTTCACTTTCTGCAAATAATGGAACAAATTCAGCAAAAATTATACTTAACAATTAAATAAAAGATATATTGCTTAGAAATCATAAGGTCCATGCATAAGAAAATATTAAGAAGAGATCATAGTATCACCTAAAACCATGTATAACCAATAATAAGTAAATCACATTACTTTGATTTCATATAAAAGGATTTGCTAATACAATTATCTAATAAAAATAATAATTAGAATTACCTGATGAAACATAAAATCATGAGTTTTTAAGGTGTTGTTGGAGCTTTGTTCCTAAATTTATACTATCATTTTATTAAGTGCTCAGAATTTGAAGAGGTGCAACATTTAATACCTATTAATAAATATTAAATTAGTGGGAAGAAGAAGAGGATTGAAATGAATTATCTGGGCAAAAGAAATCGTGCAACACTAATGCATACTAATACAACATTAATACCTAGGCAACATTAATTCATATTTAAAAAGTTAATGATGAGTTATTTTTTTTTTCAACCGAAGCTTTTATGTATTCTCATTAATGAGGAGATAATTAAATATAAGGCCTTAATATTTTATGTATTTTAAAATGAGGAAAAATCATCAAAAAAAAGATAAATAGATTTGAGACTTTAGAGAGCGCCACATCAGCTGTTTTATGTTTCAGCTTTATATATATATATATATGATTCTCCAAGCAAGTATGATTAAGAAGAAAAAAACTTTGTAATAATGAACAATGTGTTGTTAGTATGCGATCGTTCTCTTTAGTAGTCAATTTGCGGAATATAATATAGTTTGATTACAATATTTGTTAGATTTCAAGAGATGATTATTATTTATTGTTAGTACAATTGAAAAATAATTTACTGATATATTACATATAGTTTAGATTTCTTTCTTTCTCTTGATATAACCACTTTCAATTGATATGATATTTTATTTATTCTTAATTATGTTTTTTATTCAATTGGTAGCATATGATGAAGAGTTTGACATATGGAGCACATAATATGAGGGTGAATCTACTTGCAATGGTAGATGGTAGAAGAAAAATATTTTTTGAAGTAAATTTAGGGATTATTTTTTCTAGATTTTTTTTACTTTGACTTGTACCGGTAAGGTAGCTACTTTTGCTATAATTTTTTAATCTTTAGTTTGTATAAGTAACTTAACCACATGTATTGGCAATGCTACTTATTTGATTCTTTACTATTTTTATTTTTTTTGTTATGAAGCACAATTAATATAACTATCTCATTTCAAAAAAAATTATGATGATCATGAGCTTCATTTTTATTATGCTTGCAAGAAAATAATTAAAAAACAAAATATTAATTCTATGATGTCTTTTTTTTTTGTATGTAACAATCTATTTTCGTCACTATTCTCTTTTGTTTGAAATGTATTTATATTTTTTATGCAGTCACCAATTTTTTTTCCATTATTGTATTTCTATATATCCCTTATTTTCATATTTATTTATTTATTTATTTATTTATTTTTACAAATAAAATTAATACATGATAATTAATGCAATTAGTGTCTAATAAAATTCATAACTCATGTCTCTTCATTTTACTTGTAACTTCTACTCTTAAATATTGTTATAACTTTTTCATGTTTCTTTTTCATAACTTTTATAAATATTTAATTAATGTTTAAAAAATAATAATAAAAAAATTTAATAATAAAGACACAATGAAGAATTTCAAAAGTTTTTTTTTTTACGAAATCAAAATTTGTATAGAGGATCGTAAGAAATATGTAATACAACATATTGTTATTTCAAAATATGATCTCTTATTTCATTTACTTCACCACGATAAATATTTTATTCTACTATATACATATGAATAGTTTTGCACTTAAAAGATGTAAAAAAAAATCAATTTTATATATTTAAAAAGGATGAAAAAGTGTATCATATCGCAGATGAAGAGAATATCAATATTGTCTATGTATCTAATACTAACGTGAATATACATATTATATATTATTGTCCAATAAAAATAAATAGCCGCTCGAAGCATAGACAATTTCACTAGTTAGTGTATAACCTCAAATTAGAACATTCTTTCCTTTTTCATGGATGATTATTTTTCTTCGTCTTTTCTTCCATTGACAATTCTTTTCAAATTCAAACTTAATGACATTGTGTTTTCTCTCCCTTTCTATAATAAAGCGTTGTCATTATTGGCTCGAGATGATTTACGAAACTTCATTGTCAGTCATGAGAGAAAGCTCTGAAGTTTAAGTTCAAATTACAGATTCATGAAATTGTTACTAAAATTAATGGGTGATGTTTTGAAAGATCAGATATATTATGAGGAGTTCATATCTCGAATTTGAGGAATTTTTGTATTTGAGTGTATTTGTTTCATTGTTATTGTATCAAATATATTTATTTGTATATATATTGATTACACATTTGTATAATATATCAAAGTGTCTCTATTCCTTATTATTCATTTTGTATCAATGTATTGTGTATATTGCAACTTTTATAAATTTTGTATCAATGTATTCACATCTATCAGTTCCTTGTTTTATATTTGTATCATGTATTTGAGTGTATTTTTGTTCACTATTATATATTTGTATCAATGTGTTTGGTATATTTTTTTTCACTATTATATATTTTTATCAATGTATTTGAGTATTTCTATAATGTATTCATCACCAGAATGCATTCATATCAATATCGTACTAATATATTCAACAACAAAAAAAAATGTTTGTATCAATATCGTACAAGTAATAATTAGTGATTGAACAAAATCAATGAAGAAGAAAAGATATTGAGTGCAATTCATTTGTCTTTTATGGAAAAAATATTATGAGATTTTATAGTTTCATTGATTATGAAAGATTGATATATTATGCTAAATTTCCTTTTTAAAAAGATACTACTGCACAATTAATACACCACATTAAATATTGTATTTATATTTGAAGTAAATACCTAACAATAGCTTATGTATACTAGAATACAATAACCAAACACGGTAAATACATTTAGATACAACTGAAGCCAATTAAAAGTTAATTATTAATACTAATTATCTTAATTATAGCTACTGAAATTTATTAGGAAAAATTACTTAACTACACACCATTTATTATCATATTTTCTTATTTTCCCTACCATTTTAAAAAATATCAAAAATCCCTTCTTTTCCTCTCATAATCTCCTTTTTCGGATACATAAATTTGAAACTTCATACCCATGATTTTCCTTCCTTATTTCACGCCACAAATCTCTCCATAATTACATTAATTAATCTATTTTTGAATTTTAAATCTTTTCTATTTCCAATTAATGATTTCAAATTATTCAAGAGGTAGATTTCTTTCCATCACTTCAATTCCCGATTTCTTTTATTTTTTATTTTTTCATCTCAAAAAAAATAAATTACCTCCGCCCCCTGCCCCCATTGAAATCTTATTGAACCTTTGCAATTTTAGTTAATCATATCGTCGTTGAAATTTTTTCTTGAAAAATATTTATTTTCTTTTAATGTATCTACTGTTGAAAAACGTCCCCAAAAAAAGAAGAAAAAAGTTGGATCTGCCATTGCACGGCCATCACTATCAAAGATACAGATTTTTAATGTATCTCATTTATTTTGATTCTTAAATTAGTCTTTGTTAGTGTTATCATTGATCCGATACATCACTGCTACAATAGCCTTTGTTTTATGCAATGTATCATCTTCATATTTAAGGTATTGATACACAACTCTAATGTTATTAATGAATCTTCGATTAGTGTTTATCATGTTCAATGTAAATGTACTTGATACATAAACTTTGTGTTATGTATCACACACACAAAAAAGAAGCTATTTTGGAACAATTACATGTATAATGTATTTTTTTTAAAATTTTAAAATATAGTATTTCTCAAAAAAAATAAGATACATAAATAATAATGTATCATACACTATTTTTTTAGGTATGATACGTAAATTCGAATTTATACTGAATGTATCTGATACATAGCAATTACCAAACACTAATGTATCGACCTCAAATCTAACATGTTATGACCAACAATTACTTATTTAATGTATCTAGTAGAAATACAACACTTATCAATTTAAACAAGATACATAAATAGTAATGTATTGATAAATCTATCCATCTCGAAAACACAATTCAATAAACAATCACACAACATTATAAAAGGGATAGCTGATCCATCAAAGCTATGTATCTCTTCAGCCTTTTTGTTTGTTGTATTAATACATAACGGATACATTGAAAATCCAGGCTCTTGTTTCTTCACCTTAACGATGTATCAGGTCTCCAATGTATCTCAAAATTTTGTCGACAAATTTGATTCAAAAACTGTTGCGTTTTTTGAAGAATAGAAAGAAGAATGTTGTCGATAATTGAGGTTTTTTTTCTTTGGAAGAATAGGAAGAAGAATGTTGTATTAATCTGCAATGTATCTCGAATTTTAATCGACAATTTTGATTCAAAAATTGAGAGTTTTTGGAAGAATGGGAAGAAGAATTTTGAATTTTGAATTGTGCTATTCTGTTACAATTTGCCAGGAATTGAATCTCATTGTCAATAACACTTCCTCGTGATTTTCTTCTACTATATTTCGAATTTTCAAGTTTTTCTCATCTCATGATCTCCTCCAATTCTAGATTTGAGACTCACAAAAGAAAATGTTTGTCCAATGACTACTCATTATGTATCTTATCAAAAAAAAATCAATTTCAATCTAATTTGAATGGTTCTTTGATGAACATGGAGAAAGATGAATAGGAAGAAGAGATTTGATTTGTTTTGAATTATTGGTTCTGTTAAGATTTGTGTATGACTGATTGACAGTAAGAAGAAATGTGTAAACGTAATTTATGGGATTTTCTGATTTTTTTTTCCTTTTTCAGCGTAACAGCTTGTTACATAATGTATCAGCATTAATGTATCTGGATGGTGAGTTATGTATCCGAATTGTGTAAAAATTAAGGAATTATTGTAATTTAAAAAAATAGGGATAAAATGTAATTTACTCCTTACACTATGAGTTTTATGTAAGTTATACAATTTATTAACCCCTGAACTATAATCATTTTTGTAATTTCCTCATCATATTTCCCTGAGCTAAATGATAATATGAGAAATGAGTATCTATCCACTTCCAATATAAGCCTACAAGAATGGTATATGCAGATAAGCCCATAAAATGCTCATAGGATTTGGGCCCATATTAATTAAAATGGTCCAACTTATTTTTGTATTTTCTTTCTTCAAATTATTTTAATATATGTTATTTGACGTTTTTCGAAAATAATCTCTTACCCTTTATAAAATAAAAATAAGATTTATATAAATTATTCTTTCAAAATATTACTTATAAAATTACACAGAATATGTCGTTATTTTGTATTAAAAAATGATCCAATATTATATGATTGTTTTATCACTAGAAAGCCCTTGCTTGTGTCACCAAAATCATGGCCTTTTCAAAAACGACAAGAGGACAAAATCGACTTTTGAACATAAAAGAATAAAATAGTGATGGGAAGTATTCATCACATCCACTCCCCCTATAGAAAAAAATGTTATTAAATTATGAGTTGTGTGTTAAGTTCTAGTGAAGCAACAAGTGTAGTCAATGTACATACCCCTAGCTCATTATAATAATATTTTAAGAATATAAACTTGAAAAATACAGTACTACTCCATTAAAAAAATTGTGCAAGTACCATTGATCTAAGCTACTAATCCCTAGGAATATCATACTTTAATACAATTATTAATTTTTCTACTAAATGATTATAGATGCTGTGGGACCCACTCAAAATGGAGGTGATTACAATAATAATAGAAAATGGCCAAATGGCCAAATGACCCTAACCTATTATTAGATTTCCAACTACACACTTATTTCTTAGCGGAAATTCTATTACCCACCTGAACTACTTTAAAATGGAATAAATAACTCCTTAAGTGCTGAGTTGGCATAGAGAGTATATTCTGAGTTGCCTAATTTTTTTTAATTTCCGTTTTTTTGTAATTTTCTTTTTTCTTTCTTCTTATTTATCTATACAATAATACATTTTTCACCATTATCATTGTTGAAGCTTTTTTAATGAATATTTGGTATAAAAATTATCAACAACTAAATGCATTTTATGAATAAATAATTTTTAATAGACTTATTTAGAACATATCTAATAATTTTTTTTTTTTTTTAAAAAACATACCTAATAATTAATTTTTTTAAAGTCATGAACTCAAGAGTAACAAAATCAAAGTGAAGTAATTGTATATTTTAAAAGTATTTTCAATCTTTTTAAAAGGAACTAAAGCAAAACAATTTGTTCTACATTTTTAAAGAAAAATCCTACACGTTCTCCTAAAACCCATGAAAAATCAAAATCAAAAACTCAAATTATAAATTAATCATAATTTTTTAGAGTGAGAAAGAATAAAGAATGGAGAAGAGAGAGAGAGCTAGGTTTTTTCAAATTGGTGTTACAAATTGGTCTTCTCATCCACGATGATTTTGAGCTGTGTATCTGAAATTGTCTGAAATTGTATCTGACCCATTTACATTTAATGTGTATCTTAAATTGTCTAAGGAAGAAAATCTAACGAAATGTAAAAAAAATTGGAAAAATTGTTGAATTGGTTGGATGAAAGATTTGATTAGGATCGCTATCTTCTAGGCTCTAGAGATTCGGAGTAGATGAAAAGGTGACTTGAATTTTCGTTTTTATAAATTGTTAGAGATATATAAATTTATTGAGGTAAAAAATGGTGTTTATTATATTTAGGGTTGAATAAATGATTGGGGAAGAAAGGAAGAGTAAGGAGGAGAACTTTTTTTTTTAAAAAAATTATTAAATGGTGAAATACACGTGTCAAGTGCGTGTATTTCACCCCAAGACACATGCCTGGTAATGACATTTCAGGAGCTCAGGGGTAATAGGATCCCTGTAAAATATAAGTGTGTAGTTGGAAATCCAGTAATAGATTAGGGGTCATTTGGCCAGTTTCTCTAATAATAAAATCAAAATAAAAAAATAAATTATTTTCTATCTTTCTGTTTATGTAGAATTCCAAGAATAACCCCCATTACAATTAAAAAGAATACTACTAGTACTATATTTTGTCCTATTGTGTTGGTTAGATGCACTTTTACAACCATAATCATTCTCACACTAAACTAACTAGGGAGTAAATAGTATTGCTTTGCTAGTTTTTTTTGTCTGTCGATTTTTATTATTATTTGTTGTTATTTATACTTTGATTATTTTATTATTTTGTTATTGTTATTTTATGTTATTATTTATTATTTTTGTAACTATTATGTTATTTTCTATACCTTTGTTACCTTTTTTTAAGATTGTTTTGGATGATTTTTTTTTAGTCGAGAATCTATAAAAAATATTTTTCTTATTTTAAATGTAGAAATAAAATTTATGTATACTATATCTTTTTCATACCCCACTTTGTTGAATTGTATTGAATATGTTGTTGTTTCGTTTCAAAATGAAAATACAATTCTTTCTCATCTGTAAAAGCTTAAAATGCTTGAAACTCACTGTAATTCTCTTTCCAATTCTTTCTCATTCTACCTTCAACTCTTCTCAAATCTATCTTCATTTATCTCTTACGCCTTCAAACTAAACATTTGTGTTCTTTCTCTTTACATGTATGAATTATCTCAGATTCGCTTTCCACTTAAAAAATACAATTTTCTTTAATGATTTTTTTTATTTTAATAAAGTTAAAAATCTTACGACTCATGACATTTGTATTCAATTCATATAGTATAATATATATTTTCAAGTCGGTAAGACTATCGTTTAATACAATAACAAATTCAGTGAAACTCCCACAAAATAAGAGATAAAATTATTGTAAATAACATTACAAATTGTTTTCTTTTTGTATTAAATTAAAATAAAATTTATATTTATTTGTAAATACGTCTTCTTCGAGAAAGGTAGCTAAAACTAATTTTTTTTTCCTCTAAAAGAAGAATACATAAAAAAGTAGGAGTTGCAATTTTGAGAGAATATCTTTATGATGGCCTCCTCTCTTGAGTTTCTACTTGTCCTTATTTGCTAATAGATTTTTCTCTTTCGTTTTTCTTTTTATAAAAAAAAATAGTATATTTTTATATTTAAAAATAATTTAATTTTAAATACTTTATGTTATTTTGAATAATATAATTTATAGCCATTTGAATATATTTACTCTCTTCATCTTAAATATATAATATTGAGGAGAGGTAATAAGACATGATATGACGTAGTTGCAGATTATTGAGGATATGGTCTTACATAGGAAGGTGTGGAAGACATGTATTACGACTAGGTTAGTAGGTAGTGTAGTGTTATCTTATTTATGATGATTGATGTTTGTCATTATATTAGTTGTATTACTGTAGTTCTTGTTTTTTTATATACATCATTATTCATAATTGTTTTCAATAATCTATCCTAGTATGTTGTTTATTGTGTTTCGATTATTGCACTATTTTATTGTTGTTGTTGTTGCTCTTTCCGTATGACGTGCTATATTTTCTTCTTTGTATATGGAATTGTTGCATTTGAGCCAAGAATCTTTTGAAAATAATCTCTATACCTCCACGAGATAATGGTATGATCTGCGTATATTCTACCCTCCTAGATCTCACTTGTGAAATTTTATTGAATATGTTATCGTTATTATTGTTGCATCTTATTTTAACAATCACTTCAACTTTTCCCATATTCATAAGAAAAAAGACATAACAAGTATATTTTATTTAATAAAAAAGATAAATTTTTTGATTCTTCATTCCTATCTAATATTAATGATATACTTGAAAATAATTATCAATTTTAATCTTAAATTTCTAAAGTGAAATGAATTTAGAATAATTGTTCGGAGCTAAAGTGACTATTTATCTGGGATAGAGAAAGTATTATGATTACATACAAAATGAATAATAGTATTATTTAGATCTCTAACGTATAAAAATAATAATTTCTTATAAAAATATAAAATTAAAAACAAATTTATAAAGATAGCAAAATTTAATAAACAATTATCACATAAATTAAAATAAAATTAAAATTAAATTTATAAAAATTACATAATTTAATCAACGTTTATCACATAAATTGAAACGATTAACGAAAAATATTGTGGGGAAAATCTGAAAGGGGGGTGGGGGTTTGTGTAATGATTGTAGTGGGAGGTGGGGTAAGAAGAATGGGACCCATTGAGGGGGCAACCTTTTGTGGTGTGTGTTATTAGTAAGGAGAACTCACTTTCATGACTCATTCCACTCTTGTCTGTCCAATTTAATTTTTTTTGTAGTTTTCTCTTTTCCTTTTTCATCACAATCTTCAAGCATATTATTACAAAAAAAATTATCACATCTCAAATTATTTTTTATAAATAAATAATAAAAAAGTTTTTTTTTATATATATATATATTCAAGGAAAATATTCCTGCTGTCCTCCATTAAATTATTCTTGTGAAAAGTTAAAATGACATTTCTTCCCTTTTGTATACAAAAGAATATTATTATTATATTTGGAAATGAATTAAAGATTTGTTGAACCTAAATGAGATGAAAAATTATATTCTTAACTAAATGAAAGAGGCTTGAACTATAAAAGAAAAAGAAAGATTATTTATTTATTATGCAATATAAATAATTTTTATATTTATTTTTTATATCATACCAACATCAGTAACATATTCAATAAAATCCATAAGTGGAGTCTCAAAAGGTACACAAATCTTATCACTATCTTGATTTTGTGAAATTAGAGAAATTATTTTCAGAGCACCATTCGACTCGAGTACAACAAATCAAATTACTATAAAAAAGAAAAAAATGACAATGCAGAAAATATAACAATTAACACAGAAACAAGAACAACAATAAAAATAAGTCAATAACCGAAACACTATAAGCAATAGGACAACAATCAAACGCAAATCACTAGAAAAAAAGTTAATACTATGTCAACACCACCAAGCCAAAACTGATCGGGAATCAAGACAAACACTCCACAACCTACAATTCAATTATTTTATCATAATCCACAACCTCCACGTCCTCTTATCTAATGTCATATTTTAGTAAACTGATGTTCATTTTTTTAATTTTTAAATAAATTGATTCCATATGTTTTATCTTATTCTGTGGGGTATTATTATAAAGTTAGTAAGATTCTATGAAGTAAAAAAAAAAAAAACTGAAATAAATAAAAAAAAAAACTAGCAGGAGAAAAAATGATAAAAAGGCAATATACTGGTAACCATCCAAGAACAAGAAGGGGCAAAGGGTTTTCTCACTTTCTCTCCCACTAATTATTATCAGGTTTTCCTCTCTTTTCTTTAATTCTTTTCTCCATTATTTGCATACCCATTTTCCCCTTTGCCTTTTTTTCCCTACCAACTCCCTTTTTCTGGGTAATCTGCTGTTTTTATTTCTATTTTTTCTTTTAGAAATTTGTATATGAAATTGAAATGTTTCTAAAAAATTGATTTTTTTGGTTGATTTTTGCTTTTCTTGAGACCCTTTTTGTAGCTGATGAGAATCTGTTGTTCTTGTAGGTTTGAAGGTGGATTTGTTGTTTGTTGGATATTGATTGTTCATGGTAAAGGGGGTTTTAGGGTCATAGATGATGAAGATGATGAGCTGATAAACTTAGGAATCTACACTTTTCGGTATAATTAATTTGCTGTTGTATGTTGATTCTTGTGCTGTTGTTGAAATGGATGTAAAGGTCTCTTTTTTTGGTTTGATGGAGTTGGATCTTTCATTGGCTTAACTTTTGGGAGGAAAATAAATATTGGGTATTGTTTTAAATTTGCTAAAGGGAGAGACTTTGCTTAAATTTTGTGATTTTGAGTGGATTTTTTTAGCTTATGGGTGTTGCTTGAAAGAATTGATTGTTTAGTTGTTTGGCGGTTTTGGGTGTTGGATTGATTGGTCAAAATGGAAGAAGATGGAATAGCTTTTGTTGCAGGAAGTGAAAACTTGGAAAGTGAGATCAAGATTAATGCAGAAGAGTCTCAGTGTTTCGAGATGGAGGTGGAATCTTGTGAGACTGGAACACTTGGTGTAAGCAATGAGAGTGTAGTTTTTCTATCAGAGAATGGTGAAGGAAGTAATGATAACGTGGTCTTTTCCAGAGAATCTCCGCTTGTACGTAAGGACTTTAGATCATCTGCTGTAGTAGGAGGGTGTAATTGTGGAGTAAATAAACTTAAAGCGAGAATGGCTAGTTCAGATGGTGAGATTGGGAAAAATGAGAAATCTGGTGCTGAGAAGAAGCTTAATAGACAAGAGAGGATCGAGTTAGGGCGATTGTTTCAGGGTGCCGTGAGTTGCCATGATTGGGAGCTTGCCGAGAGTTTGATTCTACTGGCAGATCCCCAAACTTTAAATGATGCATTGTGCATTGCTTTAGATTCGGTATGGTTTTTAAGTACACAACTGGAGTTATATGGGATAACAGGGTTGATTAAGAAGATCATTTCTAATGGTGCTTTTGATTTCACTCGGGCTGCTCTAAGGACTTCGTTTCTTGCCTCATGTGTTTCTGCTTGCCAAAGTCGAACCATGAGCCTCACAGATACTGTGACTGTAATGGCACAAAGGTCAGAGATTTTTCCTGTTCCCTATACATCATTTGTGTGATTGAACTAGGATTTTTCTCACATAACTTGAATTTAGTCTTTGATGGTAGAAAAAGTACAAAGGAAAATCAATTTGTTGTTCGATGTTTCCGCATCTCTTCTTGTTTTGTTGATTAAGTAAATCAACTTCATTAAATGTGGGCAAAGCCTCGTCACAAGAGATATACTAAGAAAGTAGAAAACCTACAAAAAGAGATGGTTTTCTACAAAAGCTACCCCAATCATCGATACGACGAGGAACCTCATGGCTGCACCCAAAAAAAGATATAAGAGACTGCTCCTTAACATTACAAAAGTCATCTCCACACCCTCAAAAGCTCTCCTGTTTCGTTCTCTTCAAATGGCCCACATCAGTGCTTGTGGAGCAACACTCCAAGATCTGCTTCCTCGACTTCTTCTTCCGCACCTCCAGCTGAACATTAAACCTTTTACATTACCTGGTATCACCCAATAAATTCCGAACCATGTCGGAAGACTTGGAACTTCCCACCATAACCTTGAAGCATACATGTTGATGTTTCCACATCTCTCAAAAATGCATTTCTGTAGTACAAATATTGCACATTGTGACATGCTTGTTTGTAATTTTAAGTCTCCCAAAATTGGATTTCCAGATACAATTCACTGGATGTCTTCCTTGGCATAGGTCTAGAAAGCTTTTCTTAAAATCTTATTTCTTGCTGGCATGTTTTACTGACCCTAAGAGTCATATTCGTTCACTTGAAGGAGCATCTAACTAGCTTCTCAGCCTCGAACAATCTGTGAATTTCATATTTTCCCAAATTCTTCATGCTGAAATTTCTACTTTCAGTCGTCTCCAAACATTGTAAGCTTTTATAACATGCATTTGCTTATTGGTAAGGTAAATAAAAGAACCTTGATATAGTTTGTTTCTCTGCTGTTATAATTTCCTTGATGAGGTACTTGTTGAGGTTGTTATGATCTTCATGTTTAGGATTTCAATGAGTAATGATTTAAGAGTTGCAATTTTAACTTTTCATATTGGTTTTTTCCTTCCTTTCCCTTTCTCTCTTTATGTCAGTTTGTATACTTATGCTGGGTGCTTGGGTCACTTAATGTTGGATTTTTCACAACTACTATTAGCAGGTTGCATGAACGACTTCAAGAGTGCAATGGGGATGAAATTTTGAAGGCAGAAGCTGGTGCTAAGGTCCAGAAGTTTACTGAATGGGCTCTAAAATGTATTGGTTTCCATTCCCGCTGCCAAGGGAACAGGGATAGGGTTGGGCACAATCCTGCTGTTGAAATACAACTACAGTTGTCGGCTTTCAAGACCTTCCTCGATCTAGCTGGGAACCACCTTTCAGGAAAGGACTTCACAGAAGCATTTGATGCAGCTTGCTTCCCGCTTACACTCTTCTCTAGTTCATTTGATCCTGGCTGGGCATCAGGTATTTCAGCAACTGCAATCCAAGGATTGCTTGGCATGTTGGTGGAGGGCGGTGCAGACAATGTTAATCAATGCTTTCTTGAAGCCTCTCGTTTTGGGAGCACTGAGCTTGTCCGCATTCTCTTGCAGGTATACAAGTGTTTACTGTTTAATTTTTTACTTGTGCCTTTTAGAACGATGTATAGTCAGCTTCGACTTCCTACTATTCTCCAAGATTACTGTGTTTCTATGGTTCTTATTATATTATGTTTTTCTCTTGTAATGCTTGTTTTGTTCTGACATTTTTTCTTTTCACCCTTAACTTTCAGTCAGGCTTAGAAAATACTGTTGGTATTTCTATCCACTCCAGTTTCACTTAGACAAAAAGCAATAGAAATGTAAAGAAGTAAAGAAAAATACATATACACCTCAAAACTGACACGTGCATCCAGTTTTCTTCTCCTAGCGGAAGGGCAGTAAGTTAAAACATCCAAATATAGGTATAAGCAGGTTATGAGGTGTTTTAATTCATACCAAGGCATTGGCTGCAATGCTTTCTTCCTGTCCCTTGTCCCCTATCTTTTGCTAAGCTTGCCTAAAAGATGTTATAGGTCTTACGAAGCTAGTTCCCTTTGTAACACCTTCACTCACCACGGTTTCACTCTATGGACTGCTGCATCTGGAGGTTGATGCAACACAACACAGGACATGATCTAGCCATCTTAAGCAACCTTTTCTCATCCTATCCTCAATGTATGCTACTTGCATCACCCGATAAATGCGCTTATTTCGGGTTTGTCTAACCTTGTTCAGCTTAGCATGTGTATCTCTCTGACATTCATCTTGTGGATTTGTTGGACTTTAGAAGCCCAACATTCCGTTGCGAAATGATTTCAGTGATTTAGAAATCCTAAATTAGGATTCAGTGTCAGGCACTCAGGCTCTTGTTCATGGTTCACACCAAATTCAACTGTAAGTTTGATTGGGTCCCTAAAATATTTTGTCCTTATATCCTAGGTTTTAACCTTGCGACTGTTGTAGCGTCTTTAAAATCCTTGACTTTGGTGCCACCCCCTTGTTGCCATTGATATCAACTTCTCTTTTTTTTTTATGAATTCAACAATGTCTTTTCAGAAGCCTAAACATTTAGGAATCTCATCATCTTTCTGCTTTCTCTGCTTCACATCCCACAAAGTGGTCATGTCTGTTAGAGAGTATGTTTAGCAGAGTAGGAAAGACAAAATGAAGAGGAAATAGCCAGGTTATTAATACATCATCGCAAATCCTCAGATATTATTTATGGAAATTGAAGTTTTTCCCTGTTGAATTTTAACATTTAACTAATTTATAATTTATAAACTGGGTAGTGACATGTTTTTTTCCTTTCCAAAAGGGAAAAATCGGTAAATGGGACTGCTTTTTGTATGCCAAAGTTTATTTAATTTAGCAAGCGAAAGGTTGTTGATATTGCCAACTTCAATATTGATATTCAGTTACTGTGCATTACTAGACATCTTCTCTAGATTGGGGACTTTGTGGTGGTCCAGTTAAGTGATTGTGATTGGCATGACAGAGATCCATGAGAGAGAGAGGTTTAATTCATTGAAGTTATAAATGTTTTGAGTTGTTATCATGGATTATTAATTGAGGTGTATTATATTGTTTTATTTTCTTTGGCAACCGATAAACAGATGGCCTTTTAGATTATCTTAGAATATTCTGCTTTGTCTTTTACTACTTCAGCTTACTTATGCTCCATGTTCAGATGAACGATCATTATGGTGCTGGTAAACTTCTATGGTGCTGGTAAACTTGTATAATCTCTGCACTGTTCTTGTTTTGTGGCAGTCTACTTGGGTTTGTATCTCATTCTGGTCAGCCTGGGTGTTACTGTTACTCACAATGCTTCTTTTCACCATTTCTTTGTATGATCGCTGGGGCTAGAATTTTGGAGCAAGTGTTTGACCTTGATATTTCTTTTTTTTTGTTGATGTTTTCTTTTCTCTCGGAATATTTGGAGAATAGAGCTGTCTATCATGCTCATCTTTGCTTGGTTGTTTTCACTTATAGATTGCTCAACGGAATAGCTTGGATGTTGATGTCGACCTGGCTTTGGGATTTGCTTCCCATTATGGTAAAATTGGAACTATGGAATGTTTAGTGGAAGAAGGGAACGCAATGGCATTCTTGGGACCTTTGATGAGAGCTGCCGAAAGGGGCTCCATGCAGGTAGTTGACTGGTTTGTTAAAAGGGGTTGCAGAGACATGGAACTATGTCTGGCCCTCACCGCTGCTACTTCCAGTAGTCAGGTTGAAGTTGCTCGATATCTCCTTCCTCACGTTCCTCAGCATGTTCTTGCTGCCCTAAGCATTGAGATTCTTAAGGCTGCTGGTGAAAGAAGTAGCGGGTCTCTCGATGGAGTAGCATTTCTCCTAAGTTCAGACTTCCTCGGCGATCCCATTGCCACTTACGCTGTCGCGGACAGCATTGCTAAGACCGATGACGAGGCTGTGGCTCCTGCACTCAGGTCTTTCCTTCGAGAGCATTGGTCAGAAGCTGCTTTCTCAGACGGACTTAGGCAGGGACAAGAACACTACTGTAACCTGGTGCGTATTATGAAATGGGGGGAATCTCCCGTGTGTTTGAGGGACATTCCGGGGCCATTGAGGATAGCAATAGCATACCTGCCACTGTATAGGGAATGTGTCAAGGCAGGGGGTTGCTTGTTATCACAAAGACTTAAGGGCCAGCTTGTGGAAGCAGCAAAAAGGCTTGATGGTGTAGTACTGGAAGAGGTAAAGCAAGGGAGAGAACTATTGGCTGTTTTGGAGCATCATCTTCCTCCATTTTTGCATAATAATGCATCCAATGCTGCTGCTTAGTTTTTGGAAATTTTCACATCTTGTCTCTTCACAAGTATAATAACACAATGGTTAGTGCATTGAATGTGAGCAAGAAGCCCTCTTAAGGTTGGTCAATTATCATAATGAACCAGACCAGTAGATACCTTTGTGTTGGCTTAAGATAATTGTACCTGCAGAGAATCTACAATTTGCATATTCTGATGTGTATGTTGAGTAACTACATTCACAAGTCTGGGAACTCAAATGGGCATGCAATATTGGCTATTTTCATGGCGCTTCTCCCACTTGTCTTCTTACGCGACTGAACATATAAACACGTGGCGTGTTTTTTTTATCACCGATTATGAGTAATTAATACTCCTTTCGTCCCAATTTGTGTGATGTTTGATCGGACATCGAGTTTAAGAAGATAAAGAAAGATGTTTGAACTTTTGATTTAAGACGAGTCATTGCTATTGTGTGGTCGTAAATCTCTCATAATGGAAAAATAAAAAATTTACAAGTTAAATTGCTTTAAATATAAGAAGTAATACATAAATTGGGATGGATCGAAGTGGTATCACTTCAATTGATCACTTGAATCATTTTAGACTAATGTGGATCGGTGTAATATTAGGTGTTGGCAATTTTTTTTTATAGATTTGTTGCTAATTAACACTATTTTGCTATGAGTCGAGGGTTTATAGAGAACAATCTCTCTATCTTATAAAGGTAGGAATAAGGTCTGTATATTCTATCATGTTTAGATTTTATTTATGAAATTATATTGAATATGGTATTGTAATTGTTAACAATATTTAGCTATAGCTATCAAGGTTATATGAGAATTAAAAGAAGGTTGATCCCATCATATTCCTTTATTGTTACCTTTTGCATTGTTTATTAGCATGCAATTGGCTTTTTTTGTGTTTTTGTGTCTAGTCGATGTTCTTGTAAAGAGGTTTGATACTAACAAATATGTGTTATATTCTTATTTTTTTTCTTCCTAATTTCATTGTTTCTTTCCTCACGGTCAAATGACTTTCATCTTGTTTCATGGATTAGAGAGAACGATGCTAACCGTACCATGCAACATCAGGCTTAGTGCAAATCTTGACATACATCAAACTTACCAATTGCATAAAAACAAGGAACAATATACATTTCCCCTTAAGTTGATGGATTTAACTTTTTCTTTAGCCTCTGGGCTTGAAGAAGCCATGAGCACATTAGTGCTTGTAACTTCTTTTTCTTCTTCTTATTATTTTAGATTAATTATTTGGGCGAGTCCCTTTTAATAAATAATTACTGCTTTAAATATACTCTTTAATTATTATATCTATAGTAATATATAGCAATACTATGTATTTTATTAGATTTCTCTCTCTTTCTCTATACACTTTTTCTATGTGCTCTCTCTACATTGTGGAAAAAATTGTGCTTCTATCAAAGACCGAAGAACTAGGATTTACATTCTCATTCATAGAGAAGTTAAGGCTATTTTCATAGGTCGAAAAACAGGGACGATTCAGTTTGCTGGAGAAGTGGCTAGTTCTCATTTGTTGCTTTGGCGTTGATGACAATATTCATTCTAGTCGTATTCAAACTCGACGAATATCTGAAGTCTGAAGATATGAAGTGTTGAATATATGAGAATTTGAAGATTAGAAAATTTGAATATATGAAAGTTTGAGATATGAAAATATGATTTTTTGAAGATTGTATTAAAATTGAAATGTTCCTATCTACGTCATGTCCTCTATAAGTTGCATCTAATTACCTCTCTCTAATACTTTTTCGGCCTATCTTTACCTTTCCTCATGCCAACCATAGCCAACCTTTCACACCTCTCACTAGAACATTTGTGTATCTCCTCTATACATACCCAAATTATTTTAGTCTGATCTCCTTCATCTTGTCCATCCTGAAAGTCAATTCCAACTTATCTTAGATATTCGAGTTTCTAATCCTATCTCTCCTAATATGAGCGTGTATTTATCTCAACATTCTCATTTACGCTACTTAAATCTTTCTTGGCCAACTAACACTCCACTCCCTACAACATAACTGCAACATAACTGTTCATTTAAGATAAGACATAATAGTGTTAAACTATTCAATCAGTTTAACAAGTTTCTCACTATTTTTTTTCAAATTATCATTCTGTGCTTCCTATAAACAACAATATACATTAGTAAGCTTCTATTAATATGATAAGATAATGTACTCTTCGTTATAAAATCAAGCTTAAAGCAATATAAGTATAAAGAGAAGAAGACAAGAGAAGTAGATGTAGAAGAAGATTTTTCTTCTAATTCAAGTGTATCATCCAAATGGTGAGTGATATATCTATTTATAGTGTTGAGATATCACTCCCAAAGGTCACCAAATTAGTAGATACATGCTTATCCCTTAATGTTCTTATCACCTTGGAAGCACCCATACATGAATTGAATTAATTCTTGGATAGATCTAATGGACAATCCACACAATACAATGGATTTATAACACTCCCCCTTCGATGTTCATAGATAATGTGCCTCGTTAAAACCTTACTAGAAAAAACCCAGTGGGAAAAATCCTAGTGAAGAAAAAAGAGTACACACATCTCATAATACACTTTAAATGTTGCCTCGTTAAAAACCTTACCAGGAAAACCCAATTTGAGACAAAACCATGGTTAAGGAAAATAGTACAACACGTATTTCACTCTCCCTGATGAAAGTTTCACTTGATATCTCTGAGACGACGCATTCCAATCTTGTATCTTAACTTCTCAAACGTTGATGTTGGCAATGCCCCAGTGAATAAATCAACAAGATTATCTCTTGAACGGATCTGTTGAACTTCTATCTCACCATTTTGTTGAAGATCATGTGTGAATTTTTTTTTTTGGTGAAATATGTTTTGTCCGGTCTCCTTTGATGTATCCTCCTTTCAATTGAACTATACATGCATCATTATCTTCGTACATTGTGGTTGGTATGTTCTTTTTCAAAGAAAAACCACACATGTCCTGAATATGGTGGGTCATTGATCTCAACCAGACGCACTCTCAACTTGCTTCATGGATGGCTATTATTTCTGCATGATTTGAAGAAGTGGCCACCAATGTTTGCTTCATTGATCGCAAAGATATTGTTGTATCTCAACACGTAAACAAATAGCCTGTTTGAGACCGGGCTTTATGCGGATCAAATAAATATCCTGCATCTGTGTAACCAATCAGTTCTGACTTGGATTCATCGGAATAGAATAAACCCATGTCCATGGTCCCCCGAAGATATCTAAGTATGTGTTTAACACTATTTTCAATGTCTTTTTGTTGGGGAGGAACTGAATCTTGCCAGTAAACTTACTACAAAACAGATATCTGGTCGAGTATTGTTAGCAATGTGCATTAGTGCCCCGATTGCACTAAGATATGGAGTTTCATCACCAAGAAGCTCTTCATCCTTCTTTTGAGATCAAAATGGATCATTTATGTCAAGCAATCTCATAATCATTGGGGGTACTCAATGAATGTGATTTCTCCATATAAAATCGCATCAAAACTTTTCTGTGTATGTTGATTGATGGACAAATATTTCATTCGTCAAATTTTCAATCTGTAGGTCAAGACAAAATTTTGTCATTTCAGGATCTTTTCATTTTAGATCCCCTTCTCAAACACTCAACAACTTTTGAAAGCTCTTTAAGAGTGCTAATAATGTTCAAGTCATCAATATACACAACTATTATAACAAATTCAGATCCTGAATTTTTCATAAACATTCAAGGACAATTAGGGTCTTTTTTTTATACCCTTTCTTCCTTGATTATTTCAATCCATATAAGGATTCTTGAAGCTTTATTGAAAAAGTTTCTTTCAAACTTTTATATGTTTCAGACACCTTGATTGCTTCAAGGATTTTCATATAACCTTCAATATTGTCTAGCTAGACATGATAATTATTCATTATATGCATTCAAGTTTTCATATATTGCCAGATCAAAACAAATCTCATTGCATCCACTATAGGAGAAAACGTCTCCAATAATGTCAGGATTTTTGCGACAAACCTTTATGCCCCAAGGCACAGGCCGTACTTGATATATTACGGTTATACCATCATATGATAATTTATTTGTACCCCACTGACATTATACCTTGATTTATGGACTATCAATCCAAAACATTACTTTTCTAAGTGAAACAAAATATACTTGAATTATGAATTTTACTTGGCCAATCATTTATCTGTCCACACTATATGACATATTTGAATTCAAAATCCTTGTTACAATTTATATCATTGAGCGCTAATTCATATCAAAGATACTGTCGACGGTTATTTGATATCGATTCCAAATAACTTATCCAGATCTCTTTATTTTTCATCATTTTTCAGGTACCTGAACCTTTTTTAAGGTTTTATGAAGTGTTATGTCGTGGTGTTCTTTTATAGCACTTGCCTCATTATCATGACCATATTGATCATTTGCTCCTCTCCTTCTTCAAGAAATTTTACATTTGGAACCGATTGGTCTATTACGCTTCAGGCGTATCATAGGCTTTGTCCTTCAAGGACTTCTCATTGGAGCATTTGCAGCTGAATTATAGCATAGGGTTTGTAAATTCATCTGGCAATAGATTTGCAACATTATGCAAAAAAATTATCCCTTGAACTTCAAGTTCACATTATTATATTTTAACGAGGATCTAGATAATTCATAATTCACCTCACATATAATTTTCAGCTATCAATCATCTCTCCCCCTAATGTTAAAAAATCTAACATTCACCCCAACATCATTTGGGAATTCATCTTTGTGCGTGGTGGAGCAATTAAATCATAACCGCACATTCAACGTTTTAAATGAAAATCATTTGGTTCCTGACCCTGAACCAATTTTGATAGGGGACCTTTGTTGGCTTGATGCGTACAAGTGTTGCTACATGTTAAATAAATTCATCTCATACCAAATTTCTTTTTGAGAGATTTGTTCTCATAACTAATGGTTTAGCTATAATTGGAGGCATACAATTTCTGCTAAACCAATCAACATTATCAGTATAATTTCATAGTTTGAAACTGTGCTCTTAATTTAGCAATTCGAGCAAACAACCTTACAAACACCAATTTGTATGTTGACAACAAAGCACATGTGACCATCGCATAGATGCATCTATTATATAGTTGCAAATGATCCACATAGCAGGTGAATGTGCCCATATTCACCTTTTTATATGTTCCAAAAATCTCAGGGAGTACAATCTCAACCTTAGCTGGTAAAGTGATAATTTTATTATGAGAATAAACAACACCAGAGAATTCTTGAAGAATATAACTATGTGAATTCTCAATTTTCTTTGCATCATATTTTAATCGGAATGACCAACCGATCATGCCAACTCATCTTTATTCCAGTACACTTATAATTTACTTTTGCATGTGGTTTCATCAACATGCCCATGTTTGTGTGCAACAAACAAGAGGAAAATAAATGGGTAACCTTTTACATAAATATTTATAACACTCTTCGATTGTAGTAATCTAAAGATATTAAATCTTATCATAATTTATAGTCTCAATATTTCTTTTCAATTCATCCGAAACTTAAAAAGTTTCTTTTGAGACTTACTACAACCCCAAGATTATTCCTCTGATAATAACAACTCGTTAGAGCTTGCAATTAATTTTGTGTACTATCACATATTCCATGACACCATCTGTATGGTGAGCATCTCCTTCAAGGAGAAAATTATATTATTATTGTTATGGTCAAAATTATTACAAGCAAGAAATGTTTCTTGCTTTACTTTTGTCGTACCATAGGTACACAATAAATGACAAATTTGTATTGCCACACAATAACATTATTTTAGTCATGGCCACAACCTTTATAGGAAATAATTATATTTTTCTTTTTTTCTTTCGGTAGTTCACAATAAACATACCATAATGTTTATGACGTATAAACGTGCACGACCATTGACCATTTCTTCCAAATAAAATTTATTTATTTCTCTCAAACCTCCCGTAGAGGTGAGTTGTGGCATATTATCAACCATACATGAATATGTTTTTATTCATATTTTTTTCTTCATATTTTGCCATATTCACTTTCAATAATGGACAAACGTTCACGATGTTTATTACAAGTCACAATCTCTTCATGAGTTGACCATAACCATTTAAACATGTCATACCTTTATATTTGACATATTTACATGACCCACCTCAACATCACTTTGAAAGATAAAGAGCACCATCACTTTACATTCTTTCTTTTGACTGAGGATTTATAAACTTATCAAATTAGTCCGCACGATAACCGCGTGTCCAATGACCTTTCATACCATTTTGATGATAAAATTATTTTCACAGTTTGAAGGACTATTTGAAGAACTCATATTATTCTTCCTTTTATAATTACCACAATGATGACTATTATAATTTGTCCCTTCACGCCCTTATTCATACATTCAATCACTTGTCATATTTCAGACTTTATAGTCATTGCTACCACATTCATATGATAGAATGAAGCAAATCAACTGGCGGATTTCAAAGTTATCATACATTGCTACCACATTCTTTTCAAGGAATGGAGCAAATTCAATGGGATGAATTTCAAGACTTATCATAAAAAATATATTATTTTTGCCAGTCATCATTTTATCATCACTATGGTGCATTGAGACTCAAACTCAATGTCTTATACATATACGCGTTAGGTCATAATTCTATGAGACTCGAACACAATACCTTATCCTCATGGTGCATCAAAACTCAAATTGATGTCTTACCCTCTTGGTGCGATAGAACTTGAATCTACCGTCTTATCCTGAAATATTTTTTTCATTATGTGCATCCGGACTTTAACCTGATGTCTTACCCTTTTGGTGCGATGGGACTTGAATCCATCGTCTTACCCTTCAATCAATATCATATAAGTCAAAACCAATAGAACTCTGCCATGAGCCTTTAAAAAAAATCAAGAATTATAGAAGCAAATTTAGTCAACTAAGACTTTGAGAGTTTTCTCACCTCTAGTAATTATTAATAAGTTCCTCATAATTAACAGAAAATCAACACGAAAATTTACTTTTTATTCTTCAATTCTTTTCTGAAACGAAGAATTGTTAGTATAATCATAAATCAATGTATAAAATTGTTAGAGTAAAACAAACCAGTGTGTTCTACCTATTCATATAACACATCAATACTAAATTAAATTATTAGTATAAGAGGAACTTTTGAAATTATAAATGTGTAACATGAAAAAATAAAATAGAACTTGTTCCTGCTCACAAGTGTTTCAGCTACAACTCTTTTGCGAAGTACTATAATTTTTAGAGCATATTCGTGCTGATAACGTGTTATAAAATCAAGCTTAAAGCAATATAAGTATAAAGAGAAGAAGACAAGAGAAGTAGATGTAGGAGAAGACTTTTCTTCTTATTCAAGTGTGTCATCCAAATTGTGAGTGATATCTCTATTTATAGTGTTGAGATATCACTCCCAAAGGTCACCAAATTAGTAGATACATGCTTATCCCTTATTGTTCTTATCACCTTAAAAGCACCCATACATAAATTGAATTAATTCTTGGATAGATCTAATGGATAATCCACAAATATAATGAATTTATAACACTCTTTTTATTTAATATAAAATTAAGTGCATTTTAAAAAGCTAAGAGCCAAAACACTACAAATCCAAATAACATTAGATTCTTTTGAGGTAACCAAAATATTAAATAAAAGTCATAAAATTTACGATTCTCTAATCTCTGAAGGTAGGTCATTAATGTCATTAGAAAATTTAATAATCAGGTCATTAAACTATAATATACATTATAATTTAAAAAAATATATATTTACTTGTTATTTTTTTTTGGTGAGGTCATTCATATCAATTACTCATTTTAAATATTTTTTTCCCATTAAAAGTAAAATGAGTTTCTTTTATCACACGGCTAATAAGAAAATCAAAAACAGAAAAGCTTAGTTGAATTAAGGATTAAAAAACAACTTTAACTATTCTATTTTATTGAGTTTCATATTTAAAATATTGTGCGTGTGAGTTTTTTGCTTGAACTATCACCAAATGACCCAATGGTTAGCGAAATACACCTAGAGTTTGACTCGACCAAATATTTGTCTAGAAATGTTTCTAGGTGGGTTTGTCTATAAAATCTTCGTCCACCCGACATATATAACGACTTTATTTGCTGAGACATTAATTTTTTAAAAATATATTTTTAATTGACTTCTTAAAACCCTTAAACTCTCCCCCTTCAAATAGGAGATATCGAATGCCACATCAGATATGAGACCACGACTAAGAAGGTGGAGAAGAAGATGGTAGACTAGATATCACAGTTGAAATAAATTAATTTATACGGACAATTTAACCTTAATTTTTTTTAACTTTTAACCTAATATTAATTTATTTAGACTTGTCACTGGGAATTTTTTTTTGAGTGCCATATGACAATTTTTAAACAAAAGAAAAAGTGTACACACATCATCAAATATAAGTCAGAGGTGTATTTTGCTAACTATTCAATGATAGTTTAGATATGAAACTCAAAAAATTAAAATAATTTAAATATGTTTTCGATAGTTAACTCAAAAATAAAATGAGTTTCTTTTCTCACATGGTTAATAAAAAATAAAAAATAAAAAATAAAAAGTTTAATTGGGAATTGGCATGTCAGTTCGATTTGCTTGTTTTGCACATCACGGGTCGGGTCGGGTCACGGATCCTTGTAAATACTGAGATTAGAGAAACGGCATTTTGTCCCGCCATTTTTCAATCAAAAATTCAAATAAAGCAGTAGCAGATGAACTAGAGAGAAGCTTCAATTCGAAAATTTTCGTGCTAGGGTTTTGATTCCATAGCAGATGAACTAGAGAGAAGCGGTTATGATTTGGTGTTGAATTGAAATTGTTTGATTTTGTTTCTTCTCTGTGATTTTCAGGTTGAGATTTCAAATTCGAGAGTTTTAATCTTCGAAGTTCCGAATTTGTTCTGATTATTCAAATTCTGTAAGTACGATGCAAAATAAATCTCGCTGTCCCTGTTTTATTTTTTTGTAATATTTTGTTGATTTTGTGTATATTTCTTCAGTGATTGCAGATTTGTTTCATTTGAAGGTTTTGGATCAAAATTTTGTGGAAAAGCCAGTTATTAAGCTCGTTTGAAGGTGAAGATTTGTTGCTAAATCACTTGATATTCTGATTATCTGTTTGGCGGCTTGAAAATTATAGGATTGAAACTTTACCTACTCTAATTTTGCTTTCCTACTGACAGGATCTAGAAAATTTGTCATGTTTTTATATAAACTGTGTGTTGTGCACTATAAGTGTCGTAGCTGATAACTAATTAGTTAAATTTGCTTATACTTCTGTATGTTTTTATTTATTAAAAGTTGAGTATTCATCAACATGTAAAAAACTGATTTTTCAATACATAAGCAGCAAGCAAATTCACGTGATAGTTAACTTGCTTTTCTACAGTTATCAAAGCATGTTTTGTGTTTTCCAGTTCGTTTTCTTCGGCTATCCAAGTATGAACCCTGACATTTCAAAAGTTTATATGAAGCTAGAGGTTTCAGCTATGGATATTCTAGCTGCCACTAGGCAGTTCTTCTTTCACATCAAGCATGTTTGAAATTGGATTAGCCAGATACAACTGGCCGTTAAGTGGTTTTTCTATTTGTGGCATTTGAGATGCAAAGTTAGTTCGGCGATGTTGTCAACTTTGTCATAGGGATAATTAGTCATTTTTCATTGACTATTCCTCTGTCTATGGCTGTGGAACGCATGGGATCAGAAATGTTATGCTCAGAATTTTTAATGATTACAGAACTTTGTGTAATGTGCTATGAAATTGACAATCATTTCTGAAGGTTGAGATGAGATGCAATGCTTGCTGGCGAGAATTGGAAGGACAGGCCATCACTACCACTTGTGGCCACATCTTCTGTATCCTAGTTTTGCATGTGTTCCATATTCTTTTGTGTATATTCCAGCCTCCCAAGGGAATGTCTTAGCTGTCGGTGAACTAGAGTTACAATCTTGGGAATCAAGGTTCGATTCCAGCAGAGGTGACACAAAATCCCATCTGCCAATGTCTTGGTGGGAAGTGTTATCCGCTACTATATTGGTGGTAGGTAGCAGGTACTTGATGGCTCATTTGATGTGTGTGGAAGCTAGCATGGATACCCCCATAATCCATAAAAAAATAGTGTTCCCATATAGGCATGTATGGTTGCGCAGTTTTCTCATGGACGTGATTATGGTGTACAACTGCTATGATTCCTTAACAATGATAATAGGTCAGAACGATGCCAGTAAAATTCTCAGCAGTGATGCTGCTTGTCCTATTTGTGATCAAGTTCTCTCTAAAAGGTTAGTGCTATTTAGTATCACTTTCATCAAGTGCTGTTTAGTTCACCTAAAAACGAAATTTTGCAAAAGGTATATCCTAAAAATTAGCACTTTCTCTAAGTTCTTGTCCCTTTCTCCTTTTGATTTGTTTTTCTAAATCTTTTTTTGTTGGTGTGTATGGGGGGGGGGGGGGGAGGTTATGACACTTCCGGAACATTGATTTTGTTTTCCATTGCTACATTTTATGTATTAATTGGGTTGTATTTTACTTTTAATAGCATTTATTAATCACTCAAAGTAATTTGTAGCATATTGTTGAGGCTGTTATGTAACCAAGCCTCTGATATTTTTGTTTCAGTCTCATGAAACCTGTGGACGTCAATCCAAGTGATGAATGGATAAATGTAAGCACACATTTGTGAAAGGGTTGCTCCCTTATCACTTTCGACATTTATGGTGGCCAAATCATAGTTGTTTCTAACTTATTTCTTAATCAGCATCCTAGTTAAAATTTGTTCACACCCTCATGCAGATGGTCATGGCTGGAATTACACCCCAGATATGTATCCTTCATCGCATGTCCTGTGTTGCCACATCTGTAATATTCAGTTTTACTTTTAAAACATAGTGAAGTTGGCTTAATTATATTAACATACTACTTTCCAAAGTTGATGTAGGGTAACAATATCTTTACAGAAATGGTATTATGTTAGCTTCACTACTTTCTCCTTAATCACATCCAGTAATGAAGAGTGCCTACCGAAGTGTGATGTTCCACATTGGGCAAAAGGAATTGGAAATGCAGTTCAAGATGAACAAGATAGTAGCTCAATGCCGTCAGAAATGTGAGATGATGCAGGAAAAATTCTCTCAAAAGTTGGAGCAAGTGCATACTGCATACCAGAAGGTGGCTAAAAAGTGCCAAATGTTGGAACAAGAGATTGAGACGTTATCTAAAGACAAGCAGGAACTCCAAGAAAAATTTGCTGAGAAATCCAGGTTCGTCTTACAATACTTAAAGCAGATTCTATTTGTCCCAGGTAAAAAATTAAGAAATCCAGTGGAACTGCAAAGTGATCTATCATCCACTATAATCCATTAACTGGGGAGGTTGCAAAGTGTGCTGTGGTTTGCTACTAAAATCCGCTATCTTTGGTACGTTCTCTCAGAAATAACATAGGTTTCTACTGTCAGGCAAAAAAGAAAACTTGATGAAATGTATGATCAGTTGAGAAATGAATACGATTCAGTAAAGCGCACAGCCATTCAGCCAAGTAATTTCTTTTCAAGAGCAGAGCCTGATTTGTTTGCAAATCCAGCTAATATGATGGACAACAGAGATACTATGAGAAAAGGTAACTCATTTTGTATTTAGAATAATCACATAGCACATATGAGGCTAGTGTAGTTTGAAAAACATGATTTTCTTCATCTTAGTGCATGAATACATTGTGCAAATTCTTTGAATTTTGGGTATTTCGCTCTCAAAGCTGCATTAACCTTTTAGCAAAACATTAGTCGACTCATTTACCGCAGATTGGTCGGTTCTCACTCCTGAAACTCCAGGACCAAGAGAAGACATATGGCCTCCAACAAGACAGAATGGTTCCAACTCTGGCCCTTTCGATGTCTCGAGTGGCTCCCCTGTTAGACAGTCAGCAGTACCAGTGGATGCTGGAAACAGAAGAGCAGGTGCACATCCTATGCTTGGCGTTGCAACTGGCGCAAGCAATCCCTCAATGACCCTTAGGAATCTCATCCTATCACCAATTAAGAGACCACAACTCTCCCGCAACAGACCGCAGATGTTCACGTAAGCCACAACTTTACATCCAATAAACTAATAAGTGAGAGCAAAACTTTTACAAATATTTGGTTTTCCAGGTTTTAAGTTGGGAGATCTTTCAACTCCAATAGTGCAGAGAAAAATATACCTGAGATGACCAGGTTTCCTTAACATTTTCATCGGGAAATTTTGCTGAGAATTAAAGTGCCAGATAATGAAATGCTTAGCTGACTTTTCTTTTGTGGTAGGAAAAGTAAAGATGATATAGAGTAATGTTTCATAGTTTACATACAAATTGATGATGTGATATGCGTTACAGTTTAATAGTTGCAGCTTTTCTTGCACTACTTAAGTGTATAAATATGCCTCTTTTATACTTGAGGATTCAAAATTATAAGTACGGAAAATGGAAACACTATCTTCCTTGTGCTGAAAATTGGCAGTACTCTTTATATTACATGCTGCTAACCTAAAGCGTATGCAAAAATACATGTCATGTATTGATTGGATTGACGTAAATATCGGATGTGGTAAAGTTTTTTGTGGCTTGATATACCACGTTTAACAGAGCAGACACGATTAGAATCATCAAAAGTCCCTCTTTTCCGTACTTTACAATTCCAAATCCTCAACCTTCATAAATCCATGGATTAAGCTACTGTTACTCCAGGAGCTTCACATATTACTTACATTTACGACATAGGAGGGAGAGATCAGTGGATTTTATATGGACAAACTGAGATCATCTATTGGAAGTTTCAATTTGATGGGAAGGACAACCCAAGATAACACATTGCTCATTTTGTTGAAACTTGCAACATATGAGTTGATTGCAGGTACTTATGTTAATAGTAGTGATAAAGAAATTAAAAGAGAGAGTAACAATAAACAAGAATGTATAATTGCTCTTTATGTAAAATGAAAGAAATATATTGTATATATGTAATTAACTATCAATTTCTCTTTTAAATAATTTTGTTACAAATATGTATAATTAAGTCTCTTGATCACATGACATTATTGGAAGGCATGAAAGCCAAGATGATAAGAAGTATGAAAATGAAAATAGGGATCAACAACAACATGAATGGTGGCGGCGGCGGCAATGGTGGAAGTATCAATGGAAGAAGTAACAATAATGCAGTAAGACAAATTAGAAACAACATTGACTCTAAACTGAAATAACTCATGGTAGATGATACATTCCTTTTACCATATTTCCCTTGTGATGAGAATAATCTTCCATACTCAAAAGTAGTAGTAGTAGTTCCATTGGAGTTTGTCACTTCTTTAACATCCATAATTACGAGGGACGACTTCTCTTGATAATGAATTATTTTCTTCGATTCGAAGGGGTGAATTGATGAGTGTGTTGAAGGAAAGAAAAGAAGAAGAAGAAGCAGTTTTAGAGTATTTCCTATTTTTGGTTTGAGATTTATGATAATTATATTTTGTACTAGATCTGTTATTATTATTATTATTATTATTATATATATACTATGCTTATGTTATATTTGTTGGAAGAGAGAGAGAGAGAGAGAAATAGATGGGAAAATGCAGGTGGGATTCAATGAATTCCCAAATCAAGTGGGGGCAGTTTATTTCCTAGTTGATGTTTCTTGAAAAAGAAATAGGAGAGTTGGCTCCCTTGTCCAAGATTCTTCACCCCTGGACAATCTTGCTCTCCACCCGACTCCAATCGAGTCGACCTCAATCAAACTTCTTATATTAGTATCAGATCGAATTGAGTTTGAATTATATTTTATTAAAATATAATTGAATTTGAGTTGATTCTTTAATGTTTAGTCTCGCCTAGTGCTATATAATTAGATATATAATAAATAAGTTGATTAAGAAAAATATATAGACATAATTAGTTTAAATTCAAATTGAACATAGAATAGAACTTTCAGGTCAAAAAAAGTAAAATAATAAAATTCAAAAAAGTTGTCTAATAGTATTAAATTTTATTAATTTTTTTAATTACATACCGTACCACCTATAAAGTAATCTTACATAATCATGATGTGTATAAAAAAAATCAATTACATTATATATTGATTTAAAAATACAAATTAATAGATTTATTATAATTATTACATGCATTGATATAATTGCTAACTTAATTAAGTTTAATAATAAATTTTAATTTAGAACAAATTATGATATGATGAAAAGTGAGCCAATTGAGCTGAATTGAATCGAGTCGAATTAAATTTTAACTGAAATCAAGCTGAACTAAATACAAGCAAGTCGAGTACTCCAGCCTCCGGCTTGTTGCCCATGCACAACGATGGAGTAGGGAATTTATACAATTTTTTTTTTTAAGAAGTAATTATTTTTAAATTTCTTTACCACTTTAAAATTTTCTCTTATGTAGAAATGATTCGATGGTTTATACGGAAAAATGATAAGATATCATAAAATTAAGCAAAAATTAATTAAAATACTCTAATTAATAATTTGGTCCAAAACTTAACCCCCTTCCCCCCTATATATAAGATTTAATATATATGCCTTATATTATCAATTTAAAAAGCATATGAGGTAATTCTATTTTAATTGATGAAAGGAGATTAAGAAGAAAAAAATATTACTGTCCACTTTTGTATCAGTTAAAGGAATTTTAAAACAAAAAAGATAAAGAAAAAAATTCTTTAAAATAAATATTTTATTAGAAAAAAGTGTATTTAAAAAGAAAAGAAAAAAATTTCTTTAAAATAAATATATATACGTGATACATATATATCATGCACTATTATAGATCGATGTAAATTGATACGTATCAGAGATTTCAGATTTGATGAGGCATGAATATGAAGTTGTCTTAATTTAATAGGAGGAGCATTTTACTTTTAAAGTGAAATTTTTCGATAAAAAATTAAATTAATCGTGAATCCGAAATACCAGAATGGAAAACCAAAAACAACTACTCCATTCCTTCTGAAACTTGTGTAGAAGAACACAAGTCGAAAATGACTGTCAGCCAAAGTCGAAAACTTTCTAATTTTTGACTTTTCATTTTTCACGTTGTTATCGTTTTCTCTTTGAGCTTTTATGCCTGCGCCTCAAATATGTATATCATAAAAGTTAGTATTTCAAATAGAAATGTAAAATGCTCCCTATTGAATTAAGACGACTTCATATTCATGTCTTATCAAATTTGAAATATCTGGTACATATCAATTTACATCAACCTTTAATAGTGCATGATATAATGGAAAATTCACGATTTTCACTAAAGGGTTCGAAATATAAAAATGTAACGTCTGAATTTTGAACCCTGTAAACCACATAGAAGGTATTTGGATTGACTTATTTTAAATGGAGAAGGGCCTAAAAGGTCTCTCAAGTATTTGAATTGGTACAAAATTACCCTTCATCCACCTTTAGGTCTTAAAATACTCTCGGCGTCCATCTTTTGGCTCAAAAATACCCTCGATGTTAATCATTTGACTCATATTTGCCCTTATTTTTAATAGCTCTCTTAAAGTAAAATTATTAAATATGAATTTATTATGTTGCTTAATGTGATTGATCCAAATTTAAATCCTTCTCAAATAAATAATAAAAATCATATTTAAAAAAATATATTTATTCATAAAACCACATATGATTCATATTTTGACCCAATACACTTGAAAATAATATTAAAAAAATAATTAATTTCATGATATCTCCCTATTGGTCTATTTTAAATCAACCCTCAATTTATTATAACGTAACCCAACTCATAAATGGGGATCCAACTAAAATCCATACTCACCCTGATTGTCAGTCTAAAAATATATATTTTTATTAATATAAAACTTTCAATCAATTATCCAAATGTCTTATTCATTTTTTCTTTTAGTCCTTTTTGTAATCTCTTATTCTTAATTAGGATATTCGGGACTCAAACTTGAAATGAACTCACATGTTTATATTCTTTTAATTTGTGTTATTGTTATGGTGGGATGAGGGTGGGGATAAGAGAGATGATTATTTTTATTCTTTTATTTTGAATTTTGGGTACACACAGAAGAAAAATGCAATATTCGTACATATTTGCTTAATTAAGTCATCTTTTATTGAACTAATTATTTCTATATGAATGCATCGTTATTTTCCTCCTTTTTTCTCTCTTGTTTGTCATAAATTGAAAATAATAATAATTTAAAATGGTGAACAAGATCCAAATAGAAAAAAAAGAGAGAGGAAGAGATAGGAAGTGATGGGGTGGGGGCTGGGGGTAGAGAGTAGATGCCTAACATTTTTTTTTATTTATTTATTATGAAATTCAAAATCAAGTCAATCACGTGAGCTTATATATATTAAGTAATTTCAAATTATTTTAATGAAAAAGAACCTAAAATGCCCATAAACTATGAGATTTGGTACAATATTGTCCTTCATCCACCTTATGAGTATGATCCGTTAGACATAAGGATATTTTGAGCCAAAAGGTTGACGTCAGGGGTATTTGGGGCCCCAAAGCTAGATGAATGGTAGTTTTGTACCAATTCAAATAGTTGAGGGACATTTTAGGCCCTTCTTCGTATTTTAAATCATTTTTGGATTCTAAACTCTTTTTTATATTTGAAAGTGTTTGAGAAAGACAAAAAATGCTTTTAAGCAATTTCTTTTAAGCTAAAAAAAATATACAAGAATAAGCTAGAAGCCAATAGTTGAATATTTTCAACTTATGACATTTAACTTTTAGGGATTATTTAGTTCGAAAACAAATTATGCTAAGATAAGTTATGCTGAGATAAGCTAAGCTGGAATTAGTTATGTTATGATTAGTTTTTATTGCTTGTTTGATTTGTCATATTTGAAATAATATTCATTGCATAATTTCTAGGAATAAGTTGCTTGTTAAAAAATAGCCTCCACCTAATTTTTTTTTTAATTTTTTTTTTTTGCAAGCTTTAGTTATTCATTCTAAAAATAAAATTTTCATCTCATTTAACTTAAATATTTTTGTGTGTGCATTTTCATGATTGTGCTGTGTATTTTTAAAAATAAAACTTTTATCTTATTTAGCTTAAAATCAAATAAAGGTTTCAACTTATTTTACGTAATACCCTTCTGAAGTCTTAGATCCGTCTTTGAGAATAAGTATTAATTATATAATTATATTTAATATTTAAGTATTGATGGATACAATCTTATAATAACTCACTAATAACTTAACTTTTGTGAATAAAGTCACTTAATTTGTATTATTTCACTAAAAATGGTCACTCTTTTTTTAATAAAAAAAAATCTTCTTAGTCGGAATAAGTGATAAATCCGACCATTATTATTTCACTAAAAATATGTCACTCTTTTTTGTATCAATGTTTTCAAATCGGAATTTGATAAATCTGACTATTTTTAATGATGTGATAATTGATTTTTAATTTTTGCTACTTCATTCTAAGGTCACTAGTTAGGATAAATTTGATTGCTTTTAAGGATGTACATGACTTTTAAGCAAAAAATAATTTAAAAAAATTAATGATAAATGCTTTGAACAAAAATACTTAAGAAAGTTGCATAAAACAAACTTTTATGTTTGGGAGTATATGTGATTTAGATTTGAGGTCGTGATATTCAAATGATCAAAGATACGAGGGTATTAGTATCAGAATGCTCGAAAGTAATAAAACTACATAGAAATAGAATATTTTGGAGCATAAGAATATCAATATATTATTTTTGTATTGTTTAGAATTAGAATAAAGGAAGAGGTCTATTGTTAGTCTCTGCGATGACCAAGACTGTCAATATATGATTTATATATAGGCTGATAATGCAGACAATAAAGTTTGAATACAAAACAAAAACTATCCTAATTACAGAAAATAATGGACTTGCAATTTACATATAAGACTCCACTATCGGAATACAACTTCTTAACCGACGAGCTTCAATATGAGCTTCGAAAAAAGCATGCAAAGCACACTAACCTAACTCAGTGAAGGTGACTGCCACTACTGACTCAGACACACACGTGGGCGGTTGAGTAGTGGGTTGATTTGATAAGAAAAGTAGTATACCTCCGACTGAATCAATATCGCGTTCTCCTTTGCTGCTATGAAGGAAAGCGGTATGGATAGGAAAGTACAAGTTCCGAGTAAGCGGCTTATAAAGTCTTCTCTTGTACCTGGACCGTCGGCTTATATCTTTGGCTTAGTTGGAAAATCCTCCCATCGCTAAAAAGCTAAAGGAGAAATTCTATATTCTTGCAAATAAGGAATGGTTATCATCTAACACTTAGAATCCTCCTCATTTACAAGTTGTTAAAGCTACTATATATTTATAAGTAGGGGGTTGACGGGTCGGTTTGGATCGGTTATTAACCAAAATTAAAATCAAATCAATTTAATCGGTTTTAAAATTATCAAAACCAAATCAAACCAAATACAATATACATTTATCGGTTTGGTTGTTATCGGTTTCAGTTCGGTTTGATTCGGTTCTTAGCCATACACAAAAATAAAAGAAACAATTCATTCGAAACGTGAAAAAAGTGACAACTATTCATTCAAAACGAAAAATAATTAGAATGACTGACATTAAAGAACTTTCAATCACTGAATTTACTATGAATAAAGCTTCAAAAATTCACTATTTTGCCCTAGAAAGAAGAGACAATGACTTTTTTTGTCCTACAAAAAATTGTCATAGACATTCATATATAAGAAATCAATAAGATAAATGTTCTCATCTTGGGCATTATCTTTCATAAGTAAATTATAAATAAAGTTTGATGAAAACATCTATAAGATCTTTAAAATTGTTTATAAAAATAATCTATTATGTATGCATAATAATAAAATATATGTATAGAATTTGTCAGTTCAGTTAAGTTATTTCTTCATTTTTTTTCCACAAAATCATAACCAAACCAAATACTATCGGTTTTTAAAAATCTAACCAAACCAAACCCACACTCAAATAAAATTGATTTATTTAATCGGTTTGATTTGAATTTTCGGTTTGGATCGGTTTTTATTCAAACCGTGAACACCCCTATTTATAAGCAACAAATATAATACCACAAGTCATCAACAAGTAAAAAACTCTCACTGGAGCCCTAAAATATATGTCCAACAATTATCTTCCATGTGAGAATACCGTTATTAATATCAACTAATATTCTTCTTTCATTGATAGGGTCTTATATGGATATATATGGTGTATCTTTTCTTTCGTCCTTTTGATAATTCATCCGGACACCTTTTTTCAAATTAAACTCATTAATCATGTGTTATGAGAATCATTACTTATTCTTAAACTCTCTGGATCACGTAATCAATTTATGGGAGTTCTCACATGATGATATAGTAAAACCTTATTTCCTTGTTTAAATACTGTTAAGTTTCTTATTATAATTTAATTAATTATTTTATTGTGTATTTAGCGAAATAATAGTGCTTTGAGAATCATTACTTGTTCTCAAACTCATTAGATCACGAGTCCAATTGATAGAGACTCTCATATGATCTAATAAAGTATAAGTTTCATGTTTAAATAGTGTTAAGTCCCTTATAATAATTAAAATAATTAATTATTGTCAGCCAAATAGTAACCTAATTTATAAATACCAATTTGGTCGATTATTAACAAATTATTTTGTTGAGTAAAAATATATATATTTCTTGATAATTAACACGAGCCGATTTATGATACACTTCTCCATATATAGTCTATCAACAATATAGAGAATAGTCGATGATCATTGGTAAAGTGGTTCATGCATTTTTATAACAATAGATAATTTAAATAGAGATAATAATGACTGAATTGAATAATAATGATTGAGAGATAAGAACAACCATTGCTAAATTGGAGAAACTTTTCATCGTTGGAAGGAATTTTTCGTTGAAAACCTGAATTTTTTTATCAAATTTGGACTCGTGGTCCTGGTCACAACCGTAGTCTTCTCCTTCTCCTCTTTTGGGTGATAAATATCCTCCATGTGTGGTTCTCTCCATTTGTATTCAAGATCAGCTTTCAAAGGTATGTATCTTTTCATCTTCCTTGTTCATTTGCCGTTTCTGAGCTGACTTCCTAGCTTCCCTTGAAGGTGTTCTACCCGGTTCAGATGTATGAGTTATGGGAGAACTCTTAGGAGAGTATAAACCATGTATACCAATTTTGAAGTTCTTGTAAGTATTCTGTCCGCACTTCATCCTTTTGGACTCCTAGCTGGATGCAAGTGAACAATGAAGATCCGGTTCCTTGACTCTCAAGTTTTGCTGGTGTATGTATCCCTTTTTTGCTGACTCTCATAACTTAGATTAGTTAGTTCACTCACAACCCTTTTACTCCTGCTATAGCACCAATCTAATTTGTACATATTGTTGTGGAACTCTGTGGCTTCAAATCTGTGACTAAGCATGTTAGTCGTAATTGATGATATTGATTTTTCTTGTTTTAACTCTAATTGAAGGAATCTGGTATTTTTCAATATTAAGAATTTTCCTTCCCATGCTTGGTATCTGATTGTAGTGCTAGAATTGTTGTTTTCCCTCCTTGTCCATAGCTAAATTAGCAATATTGTCACGCCCCGAGCCTACACCCTGGGCGGGACTGGCACTCGAGAACCATTGTTGGCCCCAAGCGAACCCTTGGCCTGACTTACTTACTCAGCGGAAGTCTTAAACACAAGAAATAGTCTCAAAGGATAACTCATGCAAATGTC
>JAJONR010001883.1:0-122532 GCA_029582245.1 Solanum etuberosum | reverse complement strand
CCCCCCCCCCCCCCCCCCCCAAAAAAAAAGAGAATGTGAATTGGGATAGGGGAAGCACTTCTTTTGTCTTGCTGAATTTTCCTTTTGAGTGTGCCATGAATTCTAAAAATTATGCAGAAAAAAATTGGCCTCCACAACCACTAGCATAAAACATAACCGAGCCACAAAAATATTCTTAAAAAAAAGGCTTCAGCAAACTCACATGGCCTTTGGGTTAGAAATATCCAGAAAATCCTTCGTATGGGGTTGTAGCTTGACATATTTACCCTTAGGAAGAGTTACATTTTTCACTGTCACGGTATCGCCTTCTTGTAGGAATAAATTTTCCATCATCTACAAGGTCCACATTAAAATGAGTTTATGCACAGCAGTTGAACTGAACCCAAGAAAATAGAATCACACAGAAATGACATGTACCCAATATGGCATATATATCATGCCCTCTTCTGCAATGAACTCCAAAACTCCACAGTGAGAAACCCGTTCGGTGGAAGTATTTCGAAGCTCAAACAACATTGGGTAATCAATGTGAAGTGATGCTGCAAAATTTTACATTCAATATTGAATATGGTTAAGAATAGAACCAGCTGCCAACTGATAATGGTGCAAAATCAAAATAACTGAAAATGTCAAGATACAGCACAAGGATACTGACCTAGACGATCAAGGGCAGAGGGAGGCATTATAACTGGAAAAAATAAAAGAAAAAACAACATAAGACTTGATGCTTGAATAACCTACTGCAGATCCAAAAAAGAACTATTGGCATTACTTACTTTTGTCTCCATTTTCTAGTTGTGGCTGCAAAGTATTAAACATACATAATCAGAATTAAAGAAAAAGTAACAGAAAATAAATATCAAGCAAAAATAATTGCAGTGGTAGAAGCGATATGTGGGACAAACATCTAAAATACAAGTTTAATACACATATAAGACCCATCTCAAATCACATATCTATACCAAGAAGCACTACTAAACAGTTAAATTCCTCCCCCTTCCCCTTATTAAAAGAAAATCCATTCCCTCCCCAAACCAACCCCCTTCTTTTTAACAACAAATGCACATGATGCAACCTGCAGAAATAAGATGTAATGAGACTTAAAAATTAATTTTGTAGAAAGCTCTTCTAGATAGTTATCTCAAAATAAATCATACACCTATATTAGACTTTAGAAGAACGTAAAAATGAAGATGACTGAAGTAAAATTTTGTGAGAAAAACAATCTAATTGAAGCCAAAGGTTCGAGAAGAATTTTGGGAAACCTTCGCATGTAAATTAACACCAGTAGATTAGAGTAGTAAACAAAATTTGTCTTTTCAAAAGCATTCCAACCTTATCAATGAATGATGCAGGATAACACCGGTATGTCTGCTCAAATGATCTTCCATGATAACCATATCCATCAAAAAACTGCAGATCACAAATCAAAAAGTACAATAATGACCAATGAAGATAACACTAATGAAGATATATATCAATAGAGTGAATGGTAGTTTTTTAAAGTCTACGAAACAGAAATAAATAACATCAAACAAGTAACACTGCCTTCAACAAAGAAAATGCCCCGTTGAAGGTAGATGTATTCAATGATTGGATTTGTTTAGGGAAGGTAATGGAAAAGCAAGTCAGTTTAGCCAGTTCCAATTAAAGGTTGTGCGTTCTCAATAGTATGTTTCTGTAAACAATTTTCTTCTATTGTAGGTCTACAAAGGTTTGTTTGGAGACAGGATATGGGCCTGTGGATCTTGAAACAAGGCCATTTTTTTGCAGCCATTTGGGTGGACTAGCAAAAGTAGTGAATTTGAAAGGTAAACCTAAGCGCCATAGGATTTTGCCCCACCTTTTTAGCCATTTTAAAATGATGTTCCGAGAGGAGTCATCTGAATCATTGACCAAGCTTTTCGATAATCAGCTCACCCTATTGGTCTCTCACTCCCTTTCCTGTGAATTGTCTGTAATTTCTTACCATGAAATGTATCGCTTTAAGATGAATCTCAGTCAATTAATTGAAGAACCATAGAGCAAAGGAATGAAGAGAGTAGTAACAAAACATCTAATTCATACCATTGTGGCTTTTTGCTACTTCATCCTGGTGTATAATTGGTAGTAACATCAATGGAAATCCATAATCTCGATATTTACTCAAGTGAATGAACCAAATATACAACTGCTGACTCTCAGAAATCCGTCGTTCATGCCATCTTAACAACTGAGAACAAACTTTTGTAATTTAATGTACTCAACCTTTTAACTATCATAGAGACCATGTTCCTCCTCTTTTCTCAGGTTTTTCCCAAAAAGGAGAAAGTGATCCCCTACAGATGGACATTCTATTCAGAAATTCAGCGCTCCCTAAGCTGGCACTTAGATCTTCAGCTCTTATTCAACTAAGAAACCCTTGAGTATAACTTCGGTCAGAAACACAAATACTAGACGATAATCTTAAAACAGCCTCTAGCAAAACACAACTTCTGCTAAATGCCTAAATCCAATATGGCCTGGACCTTGCCCTAGCTTATTGCACCAAGATGCCCTTATTATTATTAAAATAGTGTTTAAAAATACCAGTACAACCATGGGAGTATATATCGAGAATCAATAAAAGTATTGCTGCATAAAAACCACAAAGAACAGAAAATTTACCATGATTTCTATCTCTGAGTACCTCAAACTCAACTGGCTCAGCTAACCTATAAAAGACCAATAAACAAAAAAGAGGATACTATTAAAAATACAGTTTTTCATGTAGCATACAGCAAAATAGAAATAATCGCTGATCATTGGATGACTCAGGAGAGCCTTTTCATAAGTTTTACTATTTCAGATTTTTCAGAAAACTTAGCACACAATCACAAGTTGAAGCAATAATCACACAAATAAGAAAATCTATTAACTCATAAAAATTGCAGGTACTGTGATATTAAACTAGAAGTTTTCTATATACAAAGGAAACAAACAGAGATCGCATCCAATTCACTAAAATTCACCAATAAATCCGATTCATAAATTCACTGTTGTACTCCTACTCGGGAAAGAAATTTCCATTATACAATCTATCATAGGCGTTAGTCGGATTTATCCTATGGTTTATAGTTTACTTTAAGGGGAACTTCTTTTTACCCTTTAATTACTTTAAATTACTTAAGAAGAAACCCGACTATTAAATTAGGGTTAACATAAAAGCAAATCGACATGATTATAGTTGTGTTAACTGTGCCTCCTAAAAGTAGATTGATTCCAAAAGCAATTACAATAAAAGTTCATTGAAACATTCCTTAGATTCAAGATTCAAGAACAACAGAGTATACAGAGAAGAGAAACAAAGAAAATACGACAAGATCAAAGAAGATGCAACAAGTAGAAGAAAAATAACCTAGAAGATGAGAGAGCACGAGTCGAGAGGAGAAAGTACTGGATTTGAGAATTGAAAAGCAAGCGAAGCGATCAATTAATAGCTGTGAAACTATTCAGAAGACCATAATAACCTTTTTAGACGCCAGCCTGGAATCCTCAAATAGGGTAATAACGGGATTATGAAATATTACTATTTTGGTAGAGTTATTATTTGATTATTAATTTAAAAAGTGTTTTGATTTGAAGGATAATTTTAATTCATTGAATCTTACTAATTTATGTATCATAATTATTGAATTCATATAAAAATAAAATTTGTTATATATATAAAGTACAATGAATTCATCAAAATCAGTGTATCTTACTAAATTACATTTATTGAATTCATAATAAACAATAAATTCATTATTCATAAAATACAATGTATGTGGATTATTCATTTTATATATTCATTATACATAATGTTCATTATTTCTTAATAATCAAATATATTTACCGTTCAACGCATGATGGTAAGAAAATAAACTATATAAGCAATATAGGAAATTTCTTGAAACCACATCCAAGAATGGCTTCTCATTTAAAAGGTGTCACAAAATCAATAATGAGAGATCAAATACCTAAAGTGGTATGTGAGTATAAAAGACATTATCCCACATGCACTCAAAATTTGCAAGTCGCAGTAACACCAAAACTTTTGAATGTAATAAGAAAAATTAGAGATGAACTTCAACTAGATTTAAATTTTAATAGAAACACAATATTATCATATTTCACTAAATTGTCTTAGATATATTTGTACATTTAAATAATTATTAATTTATAATATTAATGAGATCATTATAAATTTATAAATGAGATCATATATTTATATAGGAGTTGTTAAAACCATTTTTAAACTTAGTTAAAAACGTTTCATAACTTGGCTATTTATTAATTTTGAAAATAATTAATAGGATTCGACCGTTTAAAAAAGAAATTTTTGAAAGAAAGGAAGGTTTTAAGCACCTTAAAGGATCCGCTAACACGCGATTGATCGACGGATTTAAAAAGTTGGGCTAATTTTAAAAGATAGTTGAATTACTTATGAAAATCTTTACGAAAACGAATAGAGATAAATTTATACTTATCAAAGTAATGAAATATTTAAATGTTAAAGTGTCGAAAATGTTTTTTTAACTTAATAATCTATCCGAATTAAAGATTTTGAACTGAATGATTAGTTCAAATTCCTTAACATGGATTCAAAGCTTTTTAATAACTATGAAAAACATGAATGGATTTTGAGAATTAAACACAAAAAAATATTAGTGAAATAAAAATCTCACGAGGATTGATCTAGGGTAATAAAAAATGATATTAAAGAATATAGTAACGAGAGAAACAAATGAAAGTTAAACTAAACAATATGAAGATAAAGATTTAAGAGAAAAATAGGCCTTTTAGCCTAAATTTCAGTCGATTTTGACTGTTGCAATCTGCTGCTTCATAAGTTTCGAGTTTTAAAGCAAACTCCGACGAACCAACCCAAATGAACTGGAGAGAAAATCTCAAAAAGAGTAATTAAGAACTCGGTGTTCTTTTCCTAGCCTCTAAACCTCAAGGATGAACAGTGAGCTAAAAAGGGTATTTATGGAGTCTTGATTACCCTTCGCAATAATTTATCGGCTTCATTTGTTAGGCTGCCGCAACTTGATTATTAAAGAGTAGTTCTCTTTTGTTTACGTTATAGTGTTTTATTATTTGCATTGTCATGTTCATTATATCTCATACCTCAAGAATATATACTTAACAACTCTTTGTTTTATAGGGCTAATGCCTAAGCTTTTCGTTGGGATTGTTTTATGTTAAGAAAAATAACCGGTTTTTAAAATCGATTCAACTTTAAAAGAAAAATATTTTTTGAAGGAGTCGTCACTTAATTTTTTAACAGAAATTAAGAAAACTTAACTTTAAAGACGGACAGAATTAAGCTTAAAATATTTAGAGAAAAATGATATGGGGTTCTTATTTACACTCCAAGAAAGTTTTTAAAGCCCTTGAAAATGTCCACTAATACACAATTATGAAAAACTTTATTTGACTAATCTTGAAAAAAAAAAAATTAAGATGATAAAGACATTTGAAATAATTTAGAAAGAAAGTTAATTTTCGTCAAACAAATGACTAAAGTAAGACGAATTAAGTAAAAACACTTAAAAGATTCAATTAACACAAAAAATTCCTTGTTAAGGAATTTAATTAAATTTAAATAAAAATAATAATGTTAGAATTAAAACAAATAACAATAAGCAAATAATAACAAAGGAATGAAGGAATAATCTCAAATTTGGGCTCTTTGCCCAAATTCAAATTGTTGGGCTTGGCAGCCCAAACCTGTCTTAATTCTAAAATGGGCCTACCTGAAATAAAAAGGCCTCGGCCCTTTTCTCTTCAGCTTTCTGGACCTGCTTTGCAAAAAATTGGGCTTTGGCCCATTTTCGTCCCTATCAAGCTGTGTATACACTGAATGTATACCTATGTATATGAGTGACTGTTTTGCCTTCAAAAGTATATATTAGCTTCCATTTTCCGTGTATATCAGTTTCCCTTTCACTCGAACACCGATAAGGCTAACTCAAATTCCGAATTCAACCCGATAAAATGCAAGGAATGAGTTCAAAATGAACTTGAATTGATGTCACATGCATTACAGAAAATATACATATACAAGAGTCATACATTAAATCAATGTAAGAAGCATCAAAAGAGTGGCATCAGAATATCAACACAATTTCTATACTATTGTTGCAAATAGTGTCAAGATGCAAAATTTTCATTGAGAGGGTTCGAAAAATAAAATGTGATAAAAAAAAGGATGTTATCCAAACTCGAAAACGCGAAGTTTAAAATGTAGCCAAATTGAATTAATTAGTGATTTCGGCTAAAAGTTGAATGAGACGAATTAATATAATTAACTAACGAGCTTCTTAATCTTTAACAAAATAAAATAATTAACTAATTAACTCAAAAAAATAATAACTATTGACTAACTAATACTAATTAACAAAATCTTTTTGAGACGATTTTTGAATATTCATAAAATGTATTAGTTATATACATAATTATATATAAAAAATATATTTTTTTAAAATGACAAAATTACATAAAATATAACAGAAAAATATTTTGAATTTCATAAAACCAATTATTTCGAATTGTTTGAAATTATAGAAACAAGATGATTAATTTATATTGTGGAGGGTCAAAATTTGGTGTCAACTGAGATGATCCTCATTCATTTTTGCCGAACCTTAGGCTCTTTATGGGCTTATCATTATACCGTCTTCCCGAACTGGGCAGTCCAGAGCAGAGTGAAGTTGGCTTATCAACTTCTATTCTTACTATGATATATGTGCAAATTTCAGAAAACTCGGCCAAAACTTGATCCTTGCTCAAGTCGAAAACAACTTTTATATCCCATAAAGTGTGGGTGGGGTAAGATTTTACATACATCCATCCTCTTTAAACCCCACTTATGGATTACATTGGCTATGTTGTTATTTGTTATTATGGTCCTTATGTGTAAGAGCTTAAGAGGCTTCTTTGATATAACTAGAATACAACAATGGAGTAATCACATTTGTAACACGACTAGAAAATTGTAAAGTACCTGTGATATTTACTTTGAGATTATTTCCGCAGAAATTTCCAACGAATTTTCGTGCGGAAATATGAAATTCCTAAATTCTAGACTTTGTTACCTGCGAAAACATTTTCCCAGCAAAATTGGTGGGTAAATTTTGCGCCATTTTCACAAAAATATTAACTGGGGAATTATTTGGGGCAAATAATTTGCAAGTATCATTTTCTTAGGCAAATTTGCAAGTAACGAAAAAAGTATTTTTTATTTTCTTGCAAGAAAATTCCTAGATAAACTTATTTGAAAATTTAGCTAGGAATAATTACTTGGGGATTTATTTAGAAATATTTTTTATGTGGTATTATCTAGGGATTCATGTTCTACGAATTTTCTTAGGAATTTGCTTGGGAATTTTCTTATCCGAAGAATTACATGGGGATTTTATTTTTGTGAATTTCATTTGAAATATTTTCAAGGATTTACTTGGAAATATGCATACTTGAATTTTTTTGATATAATTTTACTTGAATTTTTTTATTGAAATCAAAAGATATTTTAAAATTTGGAGTCCTCGATGAATATTTTCTTGAAAATATATTTACCGAAATTAAAAATTATAATAACATAAAAAAACAAATGACACTGGAATTAATTTTATTGTTAAATATTTACTCTAATTTTAGGTTTAATAAATTATTATACAATAACATCAATCTAATAAGGTGTTGGAACATTACCACAAATTCCAGGATTACTATTTTCAATAATATATAATTATATTTAATCTCTAGTAAACACCAATGATATCATTTTTTATTTTGTTTTTATTTATTTAAAAGAGACAAAGTATTCAAAATTATATGGCTAGTTATTTATCTAATAAAAAATAACTATCATAAATATTTATCAATCTAATACGGTGTTGGAACATTACCACAAATTTTAGAATAAATATTTTTAACTTATATATAATTAATATTTCATCTCACTAATAATCAATGATACTATATTATTTTTATTTGAAAGATACAAACAATTAAAATGGTATGGCTAGTATTTATTCAACAGAAGTAAATATCATAAACTTTTAATTACCCCTCATTGATAGAGCTATGTGAAATGAAAAATAAATAATTCTAACTTGTATGTCCAATTGATATATTATATCTTTACAAGTTTTAAAAATATATAATTTCTCCGTAGTAAGTTATTAAATGATATTTATTTTCAAATATATAATTATGTATATCAAAATATAATTATTAAAAGATAAATTAAAATTATAAATATCAAAATACCTAATAAGATATACTATCAATTATTGATTATATTTTCTTGCACATTTAACTTACAAATATTTTTGTATTTTTAATTATTTATTTATAAGAACTTTGTATGTATAATTTAAATTTTATCTATGTTTAATATGCTTTGTTATAGATATTAAAGTGTAAACACAAACTTTTCATGATATGTTGAGTGGTAGTGATTTATTTTAAATAGATAAATAGTTGTCACGTTTTATTTTTGAAGAGTTAAATCACATGAACTTTACCCAATATTTTAAGATATATTTCGTTCTCATATTCATATGAGATGACTTTATAATACTTTGTGTAATTTATGAATATCTAAGTTGAATTTAAATATTTAATAAATTTAATTAAATTTAGCTTTAAAAATTAATCAAATCAAAAGAAAACACAAAAAATTGATGTAACGTAATTTGTACCTTTTACAACATCGGTGGAAGACACAAGATCTTTAGCCTTTATAATGCAATGAGTTGGAATATGGGTAGAATAGAGTAACTACATATGGGTTGGGCATTGGGTAGTGGTCTAGGATTAAGTAGTGCATATAATGGGTGGACAATGATATTAAATGCAGGTAACCAAGAATAGGTGTCTATGTATATGGGGTTCATGAACAAAATTATTAATTAAGAGATACTAATTAATTTTGTCTAGAAAATTCTATTTCCTTTTTGTTAATTTTTACCAAAAACTTTTGGGACATTTTTAGTATTTTGCAAGAAAATAATTTACTTGCGAAATATAAATTCCTAAGAAAATTTCTTGGGGAATGTGAAATTCTCAGGAAATAATTATTTATGAAGGTTTTACCATCGGATTCTTTTTGATAGGAAAACTGGCAGAAAATTTAGTTTCCTGCGAATTTTTGTATGCGAAATTCCTGTGTAATCCACACTTTTCTTACAGTGAAGAGGATTTCAGCCAAATAATTTATCACTATGGTCAAAATATACACAACATATTGACTTGTGTATGCATACGATCATTAGCTAGAAAAAAAATAATTATTGCCTGATAATGGTAAAATCAAAAATTTCGCTAATGATGTTGAAGAATTAATATGTATGTACGAAAAGTAATTTGTGACCTATATACTTCGTATAATTTTTTCTATATACAATATAATTTTTCGATAAAAAATATTCAACTAATCTTTATTGCCCGGTATATTTGTTAAGAAACCATATACTAGTCTTGTTTCAGCTATGTCTAATATATATTTTTTTACTAGGAACACAACTTCATTTGTAATATAGTTGAACCAACTCGATAGAATGTTGGTTTCAAAAGAATGATTTTCCGAATTCGTTTTTTATCAACTATTATCATAATCTAATAATATCACAGAATTAGATTTAACTTATAATTTTTTATTTATTTTTACTTAAAACAAGTATTTAAAAATATTTTTTTTATGGGTAATGCTAAATGGCCAGAAAATTTGGCCAAAAATTTAAAAAAGTCTATAATATATTTTTTATTTTAAAATAAACTGATCTTTTTTCCATTTTTAGTTAAAATGTATTAAATTTAAAAGGGTAAAAATGTTTAAAAAAATAAAATAATATAAGTAAAATACCATTATGATCAAATTTTCTAGCCAAAAGAATTTTTCCTTTTTTTATTTACCCAATAACTAGCTCAAAGTCTTTTACATACAAAATAGGTATAGGGTTCGGTTTTTTTTTTTTTTTTTTTTAACTTTTTCTTGTTTTTCGTTTTTTCCTTCTCTAATATCTATGTACCACGTGTAATAAAAATATTTTTAAAAAAGTGTATTACCTTATATTTGTTATAAATCCATTGAACAAGTGGATTGTCCATTTAGTTTATTCATGAACTAACATTCATGTATGTGTGTTTCCAAGGTGATATGAATCTTTTTGGGATAATGATGTACTTCATCTGTCCCTAATTACTTGTCCATTTTTGAATTGACACACCTATTAAGAAAATAATTATTGACATAGTGAGTTTACTATTTTACCCCTATTAATTATGAAGTAGATGAATTAAAAATTTAAGATTTTCAAAAAGTTCTATCTTTTTCAAAGTAATTAATTGAGGGTATAATAGGTAAAAAATTTTTTGTCATTTCTTGATTTGTCAAAATGGACAAGTAATTAAGGACAACTATAAAAGGAAAATTGAACAAGTAATTAGGGACAGAGGGAGTATCTATTATGACATTCATCAAAGTGGCTTTTGAAGTGATTTCTCTACTTATAAATAGAGATATCAATCTTCACGTAAGACACAATTTGAATAAGAAGAAAAGTCGTCTTCTTCTATCTACATTTCTTGCCTTCTTCTCTTTATGATTATATTATTTTGAGCTTGATTTTATAACACGTTATTAGTACGAGGTTCTAATTAAAATTCATTTCTCTGTGTTGTGTTTATCTGTTTGTCGGAACAAGGTAAGTTACTGATACTGCAAAGTGCTAAGGTTGTGTTTATTTGGTTGATGCATCTATTGAAAAAGAGATCTTTATGGACAAAGTATACGGGTATACATACAACATATATTTCAATTATATTCTAATAATTAAATATTACTCCTTTTGTCATGGTTTCATCTGTATAATGTTGTCTTAGTATGTGAGTTTTCCTTTGATTTGGATAAACTAATCTGCTATATTAAAAAAAATATTCTGTCAAAGCTTGATTGGTGATATCTTAAAGGAACATCTCTCTACTCTTAAGATTGATGCTATGTTTGCCATGGAGGTGAGACTTCTCATGTCCTGTAATTTTATTGTGTTTTGAAATTCAATACTTCAAAGTTTTATTCTGATTGAATTTGCTTAAAGTCTATAATTAATGGTGATGGTTAAATATTTAAAATGTTGAAGAGTAAAGTCTTATTTTATTTTTGATAATTATATATCATTATTTGAGGGTAAGAAGACGAATTCAAGTCTCATCGCACCAAAGGGGTAAGACATCAGGTTAAAGTCCGGATGCACCATAATGAAAAATGTTTGAGGGTAATACGGTAGATTCATGTTATATCGCACCAAGAGGGTAAGACATCAATTTGAGTTTTGATGCACCATAATGATAAGGATTGGGTTCAAGTCCCATAGAATTATGGCCTAACACGCTTTATATGGATAAGACGTTGGATTTAAGTTTTGATGCACCATAATGATGATTTAATGATGACTATGACAAACTAATTGTATTTTTTTAATGAGAAGACATGAATTTCGCCCAATTGATTTGCTCCATTCTCTTATGTGAATGTGGTAGCAGCACATAATAAGTTTGAAAGATGACAACGATTATTGTGGTTGTACAAATGAATATGGACATGAAAAAAAAAAGAAAAAAATTATAATAGTCATCATTGTGGTTAAATTAAGAACACTGTGAATTCTCCAAATATTCCTTCAAAATGTGAAGGTAATTTTTATCATCAAAAGGTATAAAAAGTCATTGGACACGAGATTATTGTGCGACCTAATAATATGATAAATTTGTAAATCTTCCATCAAAAGAAAGGAAGATAAAGTGGTGGTACACTTGACCTTTCAAAGTGATGTTGAGGTGTGTCATGCAACAAATGATAAAATTTAAGGGCATGATAATGAGCTTACAATGCAAATTTATGAAGCACATACAAATGATTAGTCCATTCCTTAAAGAGATTGTGACTTGTAATAAGTATTGTGAATGTTTGCCAATTCTTGAAAGTGAATGGGTCAAAATATGAAGAAAGAAAATATGAATAAAAACATATTCATGTATGGTTGAAAATATGCCACTACTGTCATGCAATCTTGACTTAAATAATTAATCCGGCTTTATTAACCCAAAATGTTGACTTGGGTCAATATGTCTTGAATTTAGAACTTAGTCCATACAAAAATTGGACTAAATCCCATAAAATTTTGCATGTCTACACTTACCAAACTAGGTAAGCTCCAGGTAGCGAAAGGGAGTAGCAAAGGGGAAATTCGTTAGGAGAGAAGACCAGGATTCCCTTGGTCCTTCTAAGGACCAGCAGCATACCTGGATTTACCGTCCATCCAGAGAATACCAGTCGTCCAGGTGCAGGATGGGAATGAAGGTCGAAGAGGCAGGGAAGAAAAGGTTATTCGCTATTGGCTTACCCTTATATCAGGCCTTGGTACGGCCTATACATGATGGATGAAGGTTTTGTCAAGGTTAAGAATGGATGGTACCTATAATCAGACCCAACCGTTGCAGTACTTGAGAAGAAAGACATTGCTCCGGCCCAGAATACGATTAATCCAGCATGGGCTACATGAGCCCCTAGTAGTTTACCGGATAAATTGAGTTGTCGGGCATTTCCGGCCCACCACCTCTACAGGAGGTTTGAGAGAAATAAATAAATTTTATTTGGCAGGACTGACCAATGGTCGTATACGTTTATACGTCATAAATATTATGGTATGTTTATTGTGAACTATCGAAAGGGCAAAAGAAAAAAATAATTCTTGCCTATAAAGGTTATGGCCATGACCAAAATAATATTATTGTGTGGCAATACAAATTTGTCATTGACTGTGTACCTATGGTACGATAAAAGTAAAGCAAGAAACATGTCTTGCTTGTAATAGTTTTGACCATGACAATAATAATATAATTTTCTCCTTGAAGGAGATGCTCACCATATGGATGGTGTCATGGAATATGTGATAGTACACAAAAATTAATTACAAACTCTAATGAGTTGTGTTATTGCCAGAGGAATAATATTGGGGTTATAGTAAGTCTCAAAAGAAACTTTTTAAGTTTCAGATGAATTGAAAAGAAATATTGAGACTATAAATTATGAAAAGACTTAATATCTTTAGATTACTACAACCGAAACGGGTTATAAATATTTATAAGATTACCCATTTTTCCTCTTGTTTGTTGCACACAAACATGGACATGCTGATGAAATCACATGCAAAAGTAAACTGTAAGTGTACTGAAATAAAGATCAGTTGGCATGATCGGTTGGCCATTCTGATTAAAATATGATGCAAAAATAGTTGAGAATTCACATAGTTATATACTGAAGAAATCAAATATTCTTCAAAATTCTCTTGTGTTGCTTGTTCTATGATAATTTGATCATTGTATCATTGTACCAGCTAAGGTTGAAATTGTATTCCCTGAGATTTTTGAAATATATAAAAAGGTGAATATGGGTCCATTCACCTGCCATGTGGACCATTTGCAACTATATGATAGATGCATCTATGCGATGGTCACATGTGTTTTGTTGTTAACTTACAAATTGGTGTTTGTAAGGTTGTTTGCTCGAATTGTTAAATTAAGAGCACAATTTCAAATTATGAAATTATATTGATAATGCTGGTTGGTTTAGCAGAAATTGTATGCCTCCAATTATAGCTAAACCATTAATTATGAGAACAAATCTCCCAAAAAGAAATTTGATATGAGATGAATTTATTTAACATGTAGCAACACTTGTACGCATCAAGCCAACAAAGGTCCCCCATCAAAATTGGTTCAGGGTCAGGAACCAAATAATTTTCATCTAAAACGTTGAATGTGCGGTTATGATTTAATTGCTCCACCACACATAAAGATGAATTTACAAATGATGTTGGGATGAATGCTAGATTTTCTAACATTAGAGGGAGAGATGATTGACAGCTGAAAAATTATGTGTGAGGTAAATTATGAATTATCTAAATCCTCGTTAAAAGAAAATGTGAAATTGAAGTTCAAGTGATAATTCATTTGCATAATGTTGCAAATCAACTGCCAGATGAATTTACTGACCATATGTTATAATTCAGCTGCAAATGCTCCAATGAGAAGCCCATAAACGGCAGAGTCTATGATACGCCTGAAGCGTAATAGACCGATCGGTTCCAAATGTAAAATTTCTTGAAGAAGGAGAAGAGCAAATGATCAATATGGTCATGATAATGAGGCAAGTGCTATAAGAAAGCACCACGACATAACACTTCATAAAACCTTGGAAAATGTTCAGGTACCTGAAAAATGATGAATAATGAAGAGATCTCGATAAGTTATGTCATATTGGAATCGATATCAAATAACCGTCGACGGTATCTTTGATATAAAGTAGCGCTTCATGATATAGATCTTGACGAGGATCTTGAATTCAAATCTGTCATATAATGTGGACAGATAAATGATTGGCCAAGTAAAATGCATAATTCAAGTATATTTTGTTTCACTTATAAAAGTGACGTTTTTGACTGATAGTCCATAAACCAAGGTATAATGTCAGTGAGGTATAAATAAATTATTATGCGATGGTATTACCGTAAGATATCAAGTACGGCTGGTACCTTGGGGATTAAAGGTTTGTCGCAAAAATCCTGACATTACTGGAGACGTTTTCTCCTATGGTGGAAGCAATGAGATTTGTTTTGATCTGGCAATATGTGAAAACTTGAATGCATATAATGAATAATTATCATGTCTAGCTAGACAATATTGAAGGTTATATGAAAATACTTGAAGTAATCGAGGTGTCTGAAACATATAAAAGTTTGAAAAAAACTTTTTCAATAAAGTTTCAAGAATCCTCATATGGATTTAAATAATCAAGGAAGAAAAGGGTACAAAAAGAATGACCCTAATTGTTCTTGCATTTTTATGAAAAGGTCAGGATTTGAATTTGTTATAATAGTTGTGTATGTTGATGACTTGAACATTATTAACACTCTTAAAGAGCTTCCAAAAGTTGTTGAGTGTTTGAGAAGGGAATCCAAAATGAAAAGATCCTGGAAAGACAAAATTTTGTCTTGACCTACAGATTGAGAATTTGACGAATGAAATATTTGTCCATCAATCAAAATACATAGAAAAGTTTTGATGCAATTTTATATGGATAAATCACATTCATTGAGTACCCCAATGATTATAAGATCGATTAACATAAATAAAGATTCACTTTGATCTCAAAAGAAGGATGAAGAGTTTCTTGGTAATGAAACTTCATATCTTAGTGCAATCAGGGCACTAATACATCTTGCTAACAATACTCGACCATATATCTGTTTTGCAGTAAATTTATTGGCAATATTCAGTTCCTCCCCAACAAAAGGACATTGAAATGGTGTTAAGCACATACTTGAATATATTCGAGGGACCATAGACATGGATTTATTCTATTCCGATGAATTCAAGTCAGAACGGATTGGTTACGCAAATGCATAATATTTATCTGGTCCGCATAAAGCTCGGTCTGAAACACGCTATTTGTTTACATGTGGAGGCACTATAATATCTTGGCGATCAGTGAAGCAAACTTTGGTAACCACTTCTTCAAACTATGCAGAAATAATAGCCCTCCATGAAGCAAGTCGAGAATGCGTCTGATTGAGATCAATGACACACCATATTCAGGAAATGTGTGGTTTTTCTTTGAAAAAGAATTACCAACCACAATGTACGAAGATAATCAACTGCAAATGAAAGTGTCCACAAGATAATTGTTGCTATGAACATGTCGAATGAGCAATTTACTTGCAGTAACGAGGTCACGAATAGAGTGATTTTCAAGAATGTATTCGGCTAAGCTCAAAGCCTCATCATATCCATGAAGCCAGAAAATGATATATCAGAATAAGTTCTTCGTGAATGTGATTTGATCACAAAGACACTATCAATATTTGAGAAGTTGCTATATAAGATTCGATGACATCATCACAAAAAATAGTATAATACGCGTTGCACTCTTTTTTTCTTGACCGAGGTTTTGTCCCACTGAATTTTCCTGGCAAGGTTTTTAATGAGGCAACAAATAATGCGTATCAAAATATATGTGTACTCTTTTTCCTTCACTAGAATTTTTCCCCACAGGATTTTTTCTAGTAAGGTTTTAATGAGGCACATTACATATGAACATCCAAGGGGGAGTATTATGAATTCATTGAACAAGTGGATTGTCCATTTATTTTATTCATGAACTAACATTCATGTATGTGTGTTCCCAAGGTGATATGAATCTTTTTGGGATAATGATGTATCTATTATGACATTTATCAAAGTGGCTTTTGAAGTGATTTCTCTACTTATAAATAGAGATATCATTCTTCATGTAAGACACAATTTGAATAAGAAGAAAAGTTCTCTTCTTCTATCTACATTTCTTGTCTTCTTCTCTTTATGATTATATTATTCTGAGCTTGATTTTATAACAATATTATTATTTTTGTTTATATTTAACTGATTGCTTACGCCATCGTCTCATTTATTTCTTGATTTATCATCAATTATAAAATGTATATTGCCTTACAATTTATTTTCTTTGTATATTTGATTTGTTTTTTTGTCTGCACTATAGTCTAGCACTTCAATCAAGTTATAATAATCGTTCCAATAATTGCTGCAATAATGTGGTTCTTATTCTTTTGTTTTATTTCCTTCTTTTAAGTGGAGCAACAAAACCTAACTACTTAACATCTTCATTTAATACTAATATTTATTAAAGTTGATGAATACTAAATATTTGAAGTTCAAGATGAAAATATGTATGAAAGTTATTAGGTTTGAACATAATTTTCATTTGAAAGAAAAAATTATAATGTGTAAGTGAGTATTATTATCTCACTTGAAATACTGTTTTTAAGTATTAAAAAGACGACAATTACTCCACTTGTTTCCTATCTAAAAAGATACGAAATATGATTTATTAAATATTTTTTGAGAATTGAACGGTATTAAAAAGAATCACTTCTTTAATGTTAAGAGTACGGTTAGAAAAATTTCAACTTCATGTATTTAAATTTCTAAAATAACAGTTATATTGTACAAACTTGTTTGAGCTAAAGCAATCGTTTTAACTTTTGCCAAATGTCAACTTAAGTGAGTCTCATTTGCATAATGCTTGCAATTATTTTTTCAATCATAGATAATGTACATTTTTCTATATTGAATGTCCTTTTTTTATGAAGATTTTTTTATTATCCTTTTCTTCATTTTCTTACTTAATTACTCCAATTCATTTGGTTTTGTCACCTTACATATCATGCATTTGATTTCCAATGACAGAAAAAAGAAAAAAAAAATCCCTACTTAGATTTAAAAGCATTATCATGTCTTACACTTCTGATTGTGCATTTTTTTTAATTGGATAGATAAGATAGAATAATAAATTAGGGCATGGCCTAAACAATTTTTTATTCTTAATTAATAGGGGAAAAAAACAAAACCTTCCCATCTATTTTTCAAATTGCTCTATTTTATCATTCGTTACATTTTTGGTCCATTTATGCTTTTGGCATTAATAAGTAATCTTGTATTCGTCTTTAAGTATTAATAAAACTCCGACGTGAGAATGAACTTCATGTATTCAAATTCTTTGTGAAAAAAATTTAAACTTATCTCTAAACTTTTTATTATCATGATTTAATTCTTATTATAAATATTTACATGTAGCCACCTTAAAAGTTGTTTGTTTACTTTATATATATATATATATATATATATATATCCAAGACATGCATCAGCTATTTTGTGTTTATAAATTATAGTAATACATGACCTTTTGTAAAGAGAATATGTTCTTTTAGGAGGATTAGGTCAGCCATGGCCCATAAAGAGTGACCTAAACAAATTAGGTCTTGATTAAATGCAAATTTGTCAAATTTATGAAAGATTTTCAATTGTTTAATATCATTGTTTTCCTTTTCCTTGTGCTTTCAACGCAATCTATTTAGGTTTTGATGTACCAATAAATTGTATAATAATATTCCGTTGATGATATCAACAAAGTCTTTTTTTAAAATTTGTTTAATTTGCACTTTATTATTTCAACAACATATTCAGTATAATTATGTAGGTGAAATTTGAGAGAATAGATCAAGTGTAAGCAAATCTTACCCCTATCTTAGTAGAGATAGAATAATTACTTTCAAAAGACCCTTAACTCGAGTAATTCATATCAAAGCTTTTAAAAAAAATTAATATAGACATAAAGTAGACATAATAAATAATTATAGAGAAACTATTACATAGTGGATAAATTAGTGTCAAGTAAATATGTACTTATTATACCATACAGGATCGAAAAAAACAAAATATTACCACAGTAGAGGATAAATTTAAAAAAAAAATACTATCATACATTATTAAAATGGATACTATTTTTGTAATGTCATCAATTGATTAGCTCATCTTTGGAAAAGAAAATTTTCTTATCTCGTCTTTTGGCTATGTTGAAGGAATTCCACACATTTCACACCATGACCTAACTACGGGACATAATTATTTATTTTTTTAACTTTTAACAATGTATATATTATATAGTATTATCACTTTTGTTATGTTAAATGTTTTTTAGTAAAAGAGGGTGATATTATGTTATCTCATCTGCAATTAAAAGGAAAAAAATAATAATGAAAGATCGTATTGAAATTTTTCAGTGAGATCACCCTTTATATGAGAGTAGGTAGTTGAGTATTATCGAGAATTAAGATCGAAGATTACTAGGTAGTTGAGTGTTGTCATATTTTACAAGGGAGAGGTAGGGGGTTTAACCTCCCCTCCTTTTATCCTTATCAGTAGTATTAGTAGTTAATTATCACGTAGTTTCTTATTTTTATTCAACGTATATTAACTGTTAGAGTAATGCTAATTCAAATAACTGGTAAGTGTCTCATGCTGTTCCTTTTATTGATTATGGGGTTGATCCTTATTTTGAGATTTTTTGGTTTTCGTTCAAAGAGAAAAAAAATGTCATTTTATTTGTTTTGTATTTTGCCATCTTACTATCATATGTTCTTTCAACTCTGCTTTGAAATTTTTTCTTTTGGGACGAGAGTTTTGTTGAAAACAACCTCGATCTCTATGACCTCACAAAAATAGGGATGAAGTATATATACATTCTATCTTTTCTAGACATGATTTATAGAATTACGCTAAATATATTGTTATTGTTGTCGTATACCATTTACGTTTCTTTGTAAGTAAAATGAGGTTTTAATTTCATGGCACAATTAATGTAATTTGACCAATTCAAGGTGCAAATTTAGAAGTAACTTATTTCAAAATATTTCATCTAAGATGATGTAAAAGATTGGTTTATTTTGCGTCACTATTACAGACTCTAGCCTACCAAATTGGAATAAAAATATTAGAATAACGCAACTAACGTGTTATGTAAATTATGAGGCAACACGAAAATGTTTAGAAAAAAGACAGTTGATGACAACATTAACTTAGTGCGTAATTAATAATGAAGATAGGCAGCCCTCTGAAATAACGTGTATATATTTATTAGTTATTTCTTTAGTGTTATATTAGTCATCCACTTTCTCCTTAAAATATCATTAATAGAAAGAAATAGTTTCACTAATTTACCTTTGAAAAAATATATTTAGAACTTTACAAACTTGTTTACTTTGTGAAAAAAATATTAGTACTAAATACTAATTATAAGGGTAAAATGGAAATATGTAATTAATTGTATTGATAAATAATTTAAAATAATTATTTTTGATAATGTAAACAACTAATATGAGACGAAGAGAAGACTAATATTCCGAGCCAACTTAAATTTCTTAAGCAACTCCCGATTTTATTTAATTTTCCTTTGTAACGTGCATTAGGCTTTGCATGCCCAAAATCATTTTCTTCCTCAAGTTTTCTACGACACGCTATATGTGTGTGTTACGTAATAATTATTATGTTGGACTTTGAAATATTTTAATATTAAAATATTAAAGTCCAGTATATTAAAAGGCATAAAGTGGAAAAAGTAATTGATAAGTTATTGTCATGCATGTGATCAGGATGTTATTGCGAGTTTGAGTTGTGAAAATAATATCTTATATGTAGAAAAGTAAAGTAAATTTGCGTATAATAAATTTTTATAGTCCAATTTTTTCCTGAACCGCAGGCATAATGAAAATTTAGTGCACCTCATTGTCTTTCTTTAAAGAAAAATGGAGATAGATGCCTTCATTAATTTTTTGTTAGATCATGTAACTACTTACTGTGACTACATGTTCTTCCCATTATCTTATATTAATTACTACCTTATTAGCTATTACACCTCAAATCATTATTTACCCAACTTCCAGTTAATTATCAAACAAATTAAAATTATGTTCTAATTTTCTAGTTTGAAAGCATTTTTTGAAGAAATTTTTTTGATAAACGTACCAAACCTACGTAGAATATATATTGTATTTGTAATTTGAAGTTGGTGTAGTGAAAGAGACAAAGAGTTGAGACGACAAAAAAAAATATTTTAAATCTCGCCAATTAATTTCCTAAAAAGTAGAGTATATATTGTTCTAGTCTCATGACGTTATTGGACTATTATATTTTAAAGAAAACAACAAGTCAAAAACTTACATTGTTGGATCAGTAAAAATTACACCACAGTAAATTTATGTTTTCTTTAAAGAAAAAAAAGCCAAATATCTGTGTCTGTACCTCCATAAAACAAAAGTCTCGACAAATTTTAAAAATGAACGTTACGTTTCATCAATCCCAAGCACATTATACCTTGGGATTATTTAAAAATTGAAACGTCTGCCCTTATAATCTATATATATATATATATATATAAATAAGGAAAATAGACAAGGTGATACTCTTTATGACCTTTATTCATATTTATTTATTTTTAATTTTTTTTGATCATTTTTTTAAAATTTAATTATTTATTTTATTTTTAATATTTCATAAAGTCTTTATATTCAAGTACTCAACTTTTCACCTCCACTATAATATATCTTCTTTATTAGATATAATGTGCATATATTCATAACTCTCATAATTTTCAACTTTGCATATTCATAACCCTTAAATATTAAATATGAAACCTTATGGTATTCCTCCATTATTTTCTATATAAATTCATTTTTTTTGTTTTATGAGATTCTATCCAAAGTTACCCTTCATTTTCACCATAGTATTATATTCATGCTTTTATTTGGCTTGAAAAAGAAGAAGAAGACTCTTGAATAGTGATAGGCTTTTGAAGTGGATATCGACAAAAACTTAGATAATTATGTATTGATTTCTTTTCCCTTTTATTTTTAATGATATGTGTATTGTACTTTTTTCTTTCTTTATTTTTTTCTCTCTTTTTATTCTTATATATCTCTATGATGCCTCTTAAATTTAATTTTTATACGAAGAAAACTTTTGAATAGTGATAGATTTGTGAAGTGAATATCAACAATAGTGATGCCTCTCTACTTTTGTTTGACTTGAAAAAGAAGAAGAAAGCTTTGAATATTGATAGGCTTGTGAAGTGGATATGACAAGATCTTAGACAATTATGTGTTGATTTTATTTTTCCTTCTATTTTTAATTTTAATGATTAAAGTCGCAATGATATGTGTATTGTATTATGTTTTTCTTTCTTTCATTCTTTATTTCTTGTGTATCTTTATGATGATAATTTTTATACGAACTTAAAATTTAATTCGAAGCACGAATAATTAAATTTTAGAAGTATGAGAGTTAATACTGAATTAGGGTAATTATTTTATCTCGCACTTAATATATTTATGTCAAATTATATATTTTGGAGCTTTTAGATCTTGACTTATTTTTAATTTATTAATGCATAGAGATGGAATAAACCATGTGGCAGAAGGCAATGAGCTTCTTACACGTGCAAACTAGTACTAGATAAGAGCATATGGGATTCAACCACGTATGTGTGAAAAATACATCTTATGGGATTTTGTTTATTCGTTACAATCATCTGATATTCGAAGTTTATAAATTTGAATAATTTAAATAAGTGCATTATTGATAACGAAAAAATATTTTTTAGCGAGAGTTCCTTTTGTATTTTCAAAATTCAAATTTGAAACTTTATTTTTGAAACCTTTTATAACATCTTAACCTCATTTCTTTCATTTTTGAAATTTCCGTCCTCCTTACGTAAGATTCTAATTATTTACATGTGTGTAGTGTGTACTCAACTATATATGAACATGCGATGTTATTAAATATTAGTCGTAGAAATAAGTATAAGATAAAGTCGAATATATCATTTAGTTAATTTCTTGTTCATCGTATATAATTAAGGAATTGGGACCTTATCATTATTGCAAGTTTTCATAATTAATTAAATTGTCAGTACATACACATTCATTAATAATGCAATTAATTGGTTTTGTACTAAATATTCATATTTAGCAAGTTGCATTGTACATGTTATGATTTTTCTAGTCTTTTGAAATGTATTTTTCTAATTCATATAATATTATTAGGTTAGCACGTGAAAACGTTAGTTGATCATGTTGTATAAATATAACCTCGACGCATGTGCTTGCAGAGTTGCTAATGATACGATATGATCCATAATTTAGAGCAGTTCGATGTACTAAGTTTACTAATTCACCCCTTAAATATTTTGCAAACAAATGTGAATACTTTAAAAAAGAATTAATTGTAAGAATAATATAGGAAAAATTTAATTAATGCTTTCTTGGTTTAGTAAGGTGGACAACTAATATAGAACAACTATTTTTAGTAAGATGATCAACTAATATGAGACAAATAGAGTAATGATTTGCAATATTTTGAGGGAGAAGATTCAACTTTTTATATATTAAATTTGTCGTCACATTAATTTGTAATTGGACATTTCCTAATTAATTAGGGTTAAACTAATTATTTTTTAGATCTTAATCATTTTTGTAGAGATCTGTTTTTAAAAAATAAATATATACTACTATAATTTAGATCAGCTCCCAGATAAATACATTATTATTTACTCCTATTATTACTCAATTGCATGGGCTTTGGCAGTTCCATTTCTCTTATCCGATTATATAAAATTTTGATTTCCATTTCTGTTAATTTTAGTGGTAGAAGTCTCTGCATCTCAAATAATATCTTATGAATAATATCACGAATATATAAATCGAAAATTTCAAAAAAAACAAACGATTATATGTGGTATTTAGTGACTTGAGTTGGGCACGTGAATATTTTTATGAAAAAAAGAAAGTGACAAGTTGACGTTAATGAATATGGTTGGTGAGGTATAGCAGGTATCCCATTATATATAATATTTATATGGGTCACTAATATATATTTTTCTTCGTGTTTGTTTTATCATCTTTCAAAATTTACAAAATATATGATTATACAAACAAGACAAGTGTTAAGCCATTTGCAAGATACATGGCATCAACATCAATCCCAATAGGGAGAAAAAACCTAGAAGGGTCATTAGCCGTGACTTACCAAATCCCATTATCTAACAAAAAGAAAAAGGAGGACATTGAAAAGTAAGAAGAAAAGAAAAGAAAAGAAAAAAGACTAACTTTCTTATCATAATTTTAAATTAGCATTTCAACGTGTTATTTAAAGTCATGAAAGATATAATTTGTGATTTCATATGTTTATATTTTATTTTATTTTTAAAAAAGATTCATTATTTTAATTTTGCAAAGAAAGACTCATGAGCGTGATTGAAGAGATTGTTTGTACTATGTGAAATAATTATATTAAAGAATAACTAACTAGTTATTGCTATTGTTGACTAGTAAAAGAAACATAAAGATTGTGATTTCTCAATGCGGTTTCTTATTATATTCTGAATCTTGTTTATGAACCGTATATAATTTGCTCATTTGTTAAAATTGTATAAGAATCGAAGAAATATTGATAGTTTTCTTAACTTATAGAGTTGTCAAGTTTATGAGAAAAAATACAACTTAAAAATAATAATCTAAATTACATGTCCAAATAAAATTTCAATTTTCAATCAATCTAACTTCAAATCATGATTTTATATCGCATGTTCAAACGAACCATAAGAAATTTTTCAATTAAAATTAAGTGTACTAGAAGGAATTGTTGTTTTCTTGGTGCCCAAAAAAATGAGACCATGGCACATGTTTTGTCGTCTTTGAACTAACCTCTAAAATATCGGTAACGAGTTTGGCTGAATCTGTAAACTTTGATTCAAATTTTTAATAAATTGTTAACTAAGTTATTTTGATAGAACATAATTAATTTAGACTTAGACTTAAAATAGTCTCATCGTAAATTTATGCTTTATCAACAAATTGTCTTAGTGTTGGATATTTTATTCTTTAAAATTGTAGCTTTATTAGGTGAAGTAATAAAATTGGCCAATAAATGATACTTTTTATTTTCTCTAATTGGGAGAAAGCATGTGTTCTGTTTAGTAATTGTTAATAGTCTCCATCCATAACAGCTAGAAGTGTACCATTTCTCAAAATTACAAGGACTATTAGTGCTTCAAACTTATATTTTAGGGACTATTTTGAGTCTAAACCTAAATTTCAAGGACTATTTTGGCCATTTTCTCTACTTCGATATGCTCTTTTTTCTTTTTCGCCCTACTCCTATATTCATGACCTATAATATGTTCATATTTTTTAATTGCGTGTACCCTTTATTTTTTAATTTAAAGTTAAACAAAGTGGGTGGTTAGACTTTAAAAAGATTGTTTGATAGGGAAATGAGATACACAAAGTTATTTTTTGATAGAGATATTTCGTGAAATTAATTATCTCACCTGTATATACGGTAATTTATTTCATTAATATAATATAATATGAGATAGATAGTTTCGAGACTAATTTATATTCCTAATCAAACGCCGGATAAATAATTCAATGGTATCTTATCCTAGAGTTATTATCCCTCATATCAAATGGCTCCTAAAGAAATAGGATAGAGTGTATTAAATATTTCGATGAAACAATCTAAAAACTTTTAGAGTGTGTTTCGTACAGAAGAAAACATTTTTTTATATTCGATTGGTTAAATGTTTAGTAAATATTTTTTCAGGATAAATCAAAATTTAAATATCCTCCCAACTCTAGAACATATCTTATATTCACCCCCATGTTCCCACCCTTATAATTCACATTCCCACCTCTTTTAATATTTGTTCAAACTATATACAAATATTTTTAGACTAATTTTTTACCTACAAAACATTAAAAACAAAATAGAAAAATTATTTATTTATTTGAAAATTATTGTGTATGAAAATAATTAATACATCTTAGTTTATCTCTACGAAAATTTTGTCCAAACACTAATTGTTAAGAGTTTTGAAATACTCGTAAACGTTAATCACGCTCAATGAAGAATTAAAAAACACAAACTAAATCACAACTTTACTTTTAAAAAAAACAAAGGTGGAAATGATGATGTGTTGGGGTCCACACAAAATCTTTAATGAAACAATCAAATATAGCATTACATATTCCTTTGCCCAAATTTTATGGTAAATTTACCTTATTTTAAAATTTAAATCAAAAAAGATACCGTCAATTCAATTATTTTGAAATAATCAAAATGATGTGTTGGGAGTGAGAAATTTTTATGTTTATATTTGGAGGTTATTGTATTAATATTAAAATAGAAAGTTGAGACAAAATAATAGTACTATAAAGATTATTTTTTCCCACCTAATTTTCCGGAGGGGTTGCATTTTTGTATCTTGTAGGAAAGAAAATTCAAAAATTATATTACTGGATCGATAGATAAATTTTAAATTCCGACTTGACTCTGACCCGAATCAACGATAGATTGAGTCAGTGAAGTTTCAATTCGATGAGAGTAAAGACAGTGTGTGATACGCGTCAATAATAGGCCACCGCCGTGGGCTCCTCTCTTTTCATCATTGAGATACGGAGATTCTGTGTGTTACCACTTGGAGTACTTGTCTTTTTTCACTTATTTTGACAACAAAAATACAAGCACATAAGTGAAAGAAAAAATTATGATAAGATAAAAAGAGAAAAAAAGTAAGTTAAGAATTTAAATTTTATAAACTCTAGTTTCAAATTAAACAAACTACTTATTATAACGTTTAAGATATATTAAACTTCATTTTATTTAGTTTAAACTTAATTTAGATTTATTCTGTAAAATTGAATTCAAAATACTAAATAAGAATAAGGAGTTTTTATGTTGTGTTACCAAAGCCTAACTAATAAGAGCTTTATCATAACTAACTAATAAAAAAATCTAAGATCGTATATAATTTTAGAAATAAATTGTGTTTTTGGAATTAAGTATTATATTCATCTAGAAGAAACACAAAACAAATGTACTTTTGTTATGATTTAACAAAACTATTTAATTTTAAAATATCAAATTTGAATCAAAATTACGTCCTCTCATTTAATTTCGCATGATTCACGTTTGAGTTTGTGACTTAGGGTTATGTGTATTTGGTCCCACTTACGTTGTAAAGACCCATAAAAAGGAGAGCTACATGTATTTGTGTTTGTAGATAAGATAACCTTCTAAGCACACCACTTCTTGCTCTTGTTTTTTCAAACAAGATGTGCTAAATAAATTACTACAAAATTATAAGAAATTGGTCTAAAATAATTATTAAAAACTTGAGTTTTTATTTACCTTGTCATATACACTATCCAAAATTTGATGTGTTAAAGAATTATTTTGATCCGCCCCACCCGCACCCCCACCTTGCTTAGTAAGAATAGATTCTCAATTTCAAATATTCACTTCATAAGAAATGAAATATAGAATGAGAAATCATATTTATTTATTTTTTCAATCCTCATTCAGTAAATTTGTTACCTAGTTTAAATTTTTAAAGAAATCGCTATGGATTATTATAATTTAGCTTTCCATATAAGAAAAAAAAAAGGAACTAAACTAAATGAACAAATATATAGAGATAGCAAATGAGGAAAGATGAAAAATGATAAGGTTGTGTAAAATCTTATCCTACGAAAGCTTCGAATAATATGGGTTGATTTATATTTGACCAACTTATAAATAATTGAATAACTTTAGATAATATGAATTGCTTTATATTTGACCAACTTTTAAATGATTGAATAATTTTGAATAATATAAATTGATTTATATTTAATCAATTTTTATATGATTAAATAACTTTGGATAATATCAATTGATTATATTTGACCAACTTTAAAATGATTGAATGTTCTTAAATAATATGAGTTAGTTTATTTAGATTTGCAATGATAAGATTATTTTCTACGAGGCAAAATTTAGCTAAAACTCAAAAAAATAAAAAAATATAACCATTAACTTTTTTAAATTTGAATAATTTAGCTATAACCTACTTTCTCCGTCTCAATTTATGTGGCATTTTCCGAATTTCGAGATTCAAAAAAGTCTATCTTTGACCGTAAATTTTTCATATATCTTTTAATTATTTTAAATTATCAATTATTGTGACTTATAGTACTTTTTACGCAGTTTACAAATAAATATATAATTTTAATTTCCCGCGCCGCCCTGTTGTTATCTCTAAAAATTACAAAATCTAAAGGAAGCTTCGTGTTCGTAAGCAAACAAGTAACTACCAATATCTCCTCAAATACTCACGATATTATCACACCTAACACGCTTAACTTATCTTCTCGTTTAACGCTACGATAAAATCCCCGAAATGGGGTCCACTTCAGGCCACGCGGCAACTCTCCGTTCTCTATCCACGGTCCCAAAGAATCTCTTGCCCACTTAATAAAGAACAATATTTATACTCTTGCTATTTTTTTATTTTTTTTTCGATAAAATTTACTGCCTTCCCTTTATTTTTTTGTGTTTTTTCTATTTATTTTTACTTGTCTAGTGTATTAATTATTTTAAATCTAAAATTATACATATTAATTATTCAATTCGTCTTAATTTATGTGACAAATTTATCTCTTATCATAATTTTTTCATATATTTTTAAGTATTTTTAATTATCAATTATTGTGACTTATAATACTTTTTACGTAATTTTAAAAATATAAATTTTAGTTCAATTTGTTTTTTTGAGAATTTCATGTCCAAAATCACATTTAACTTAAAGATAAATAAATTCTAACTAGATATAAATTAGATATATAGTAAATATCAAATTCTAAATAATTTAGAGGCAAACTATTTTATTAGACATACATCACTATCATATATACTAATTTTACCTCTACTTTTAAACAATTACATACATTACCACTTTTAATATCTTATACTATATATTATTGAAAATATAATCAGAAGACACCACATCACTTAAAATTAAGATTGATTAATTATTTTTACATTTGAACTCCATAATTAACGTTTTAATAACAATCAATCTCCAACTCTATCAATATCTCTCCACAATTAACGTTTTAATAAGGTTTCAAGATTTTTTGAATTTTTTTAGGAAGTTGTCATGCTACATATTTTCAAAAGCAATTAAAAGAGTAATTTACTTAACAAATTGAACAATTCTATTATGCTACATAATTAGACACACGTTTGTAATGTATCTAGCTATTGACATATCTCCGATACGTGTATCTGGAAGAGAAACATATCTCAGATAGAACATATCTGAAAGAGGAACATATCTCAAATAGAACATATTTCGGAGACGTGTATCTGGAAAAGGAACATATCCTGAATATATATATCTGAAAGAGGAAGCTTGAAATTCAGAGAAACTCGAATTTCTAAAAAGAAAAGTCACTTTGTTGTTGCTTGAAAATAAATGGAAGAAATTAGATTATTTTTTTGAATTTTTTTAGAAGCTGTTAGATTAGATATATTCAAAAGTTATTAAAATACTGATTTTTTCCTTAAATTAAGCATTTTAGTTATCATCGTATAATGCTTTGTCAATTTCTCGAATACATATATCAACTTAATGAGATATGGTACAAAGAAGTAATATTCGAAACTATCGTAAATACTAATAAATAAGACCTAAACTAGTGATATTTACGTTATTCGCCCCCATTTAGAATTCTACTCCAAGAACAAGAAGAAAAAAAAGAGAGTCAGATACTTTCCATGGGCCGAAAAATGGGGCCCACGGCCCAGCCATGGATTTCACCCCTATATATAGCGTCTTCGGCTCATGCAAATCTCGCTCACTTCATAGCTGTTTGTTTCAACTTCTTTTCACAATTTCCATTACAGCCGCTAGGTTTCCGTCCTCTTCTTCTCCATTTCAATTAATATCTGTATGGTGTTCTTCTTTTTCGAATTCTAGATTTTGGCTTTGAATTCTTGTTAATCTTTTGATTTTCTTTGTTTAAATCAAGAAATTAGCTTCTTCTGAAGTCAGGGTGGGGATTTTTGGATCGTGTAAAAGTGTGTTAGAGGGTGATTATCTTTTGATTCACTTCTGTTTTTGCTTCTTTTGAGGGGGTAGCCGGGGCCTCGGCCTCGGCGGGTTTTAATAGCCCCCAACTATTACAACATTGGGAAGAAGAACACCAATCTGTACAAACCCTTAAGTTAGTTCTTTTTTTTTTTTTATTCTTTGATTCTTTCTTCTTCTTAAGAAATCAAACAGATCGGGGAAGAGATGCCGGCCTTAGGTTGTTGTGTAGACGCTTCTGTTTCCCCTCCTCTCGGCTATGCCTTTTCTTGGGATAGCTCTCTTCCCGCGCCGGAGTTATTTACCTCCGGCGTACCTCCGGCGACAAACGCCGCCGCTGTTACCGCCGGTTCTCATTGGTCTACGGATCTGTCATCTGCGTTGTACCGGGTAGATGGGTGGGGTGCTCCTTATTTCTCCGTGAACTCTTCCGGGGATATTTCCGTCCGGCCACATGGTACGGATACTCTTCCTCACCAGGAGATTGACCTTCTAAAGGTTGTGAAGAAGGCTTCTGACTCGAAAAATTTGGGTGGACTTGGGCTTCAGATGCCTCTTGTTGTCCGTTTTCCTGATGTTCTGAAGAACCGTCTGGAGACTTTGCAATCGGCTTTTGACATGGCGGTTAATTCTCAAGGCTATGAGGCTCACTATCAAGGTGTTTATCCGGTGAAATGCAATCAAGATAGGTTCGTGGTGGAGGATATCGTAAAATTCGGGTCGCCGCATCGATTCGGGCTGGAAGCCGGGTCTAAGCCGGAGCTCCTGTTGGCGATGAACTGTCTATCCAAGGGCAGTGCTGATGCTCTTCTTGTTTGCAATGGTTTCAAGGACACTGAGTATATTTCGCTTGCTTTGGTCGCAAGAAAGCTCCTTTTGAACACTGTAATTGTGCTTGAACAAGAAGAGGAGCTTGACCTGGTGATTGATATCAGCCGTAAGATGGCAGTCCGGCCCGTAATTGGACTTCGTGCTAAACTCAGGACCAAGCATTCTGGCCATTTTGGATCCACTTCTGGTGAGAAGGGTAAGTTTGGGTTGACAACAACCCAGATTCTTCGTGTAGTGAAGAAGCTTGATGAGTCTGAAATGCTGGATTGTCTCCAGTTATTGCATTTTCACATTGGATCTCAGATCCCCACAACAGAGTTGCTTGCTGATGGTGTTGGTGAGGCCACTCAGATTTACTCTGAATTAGTCCGTCTTGGAGCTGGTATGAAATTCATTGATATCGGAGGCGGGCTTGGAATTGACTATGACGGTTCTAAATCAAGCAATTCTGATGTCTCTGTTGGCTATGGCATTGATGAATATGCCTCTGCTGTTGTCCAAGCGGTCCTCTATGTCTGTGACCGTAAGGGCGTAAAGCATCCAGTGATTTGCAGCGAAAGTGGCAGGGCAATTGTTTCTCACCATTCAATTCTGATTTTCGAAGCTGTATCTGCTTCTACTACTCATGTTTCTCCACAGCCATCTTCCGGTGGTTTACAATCCTTGGTGGAGACTCTCAATGAAGATGCCCGTGTTGACTACCGAAACTTATCTGCTGCTGCTGTCCGTGGAGAATATGATACATGTCTCCTCTACTCTGATCAATTGAAACAGAGATGTGTTGAACAGTTCAAAGATGGGTCCTTGGATATTGAACAGCTCGCCGCAGTGGATAGCATATGCGATTGGGTGTCCAAGGCTATCGGGGTTGCTGATCCTGTCCGCACTTACCATGTGAATCTCTCAGTTTTCACCTCAATTCCTGATTTTTGGGGCTTCAGCCAATTGTTTCCTATTGTTCCAATTCACCGTCTGGATGAAAAGCCTACAATGAGAGGAATACTGTCTGACCTGACGTGTGACAGTGATGGAAAGGTTGATAAGTTCATTGGGGGCGAATCAAGCTTGCCGCTCCATGAAATTGGAAGTAATGCCGGTGGTGATGGTGGGCGGTATTATCTGGGGATGTTTTTGGGTGGGGCTTATGAGGAGGCGCTCGGAGGACTCCACAATCTATTTGGTGGACCAAGCGTTGTTCGCGTGTTGCAGAGCGATAGCCCTCACAGCTTTGCAGTGACTCGCTCTGTCCCTGGCCCGTCCTGTGCTGACGTGCTCCGGGCGATGCAGTTTGAGCCTGAGCTCATGTTCGAGACTCTCAAGCACCGTGCAGAGGAATTCTTGGAACAAGGAGAAGGAGAAGGAGAAGATAAAGGTCTTGCCTTTGCATCTTTGACCAGCAGCTTAGCTCAGTCCTTTCACAACATGCCTTACCTTGTGTCGTCTTCGTCTTGCTGCTTCACTGCAGAAGCCACGACCAACAATGGTGGCTATCACTATTACAATGAAGACAATGCTGCAGATTGTGCAACAGAGGAAGATGAGATTTGGTCCTACTGAACTGCTTCAAGTGTCTTGTTAGCATCTCCAGTTTGTCGTCGAGGTCGTCTGTTTTTTTCAATAATCCCCCTTAGTTGGGTGCATGTTACATTTCTTTGTCTAGTTTGAAAAAAGATGCAGTAGACTGTCATCTCTATTTGCAACTAAGCTTATGTTATGACCGAATCAATTTCATGTATGGTTCGGCCTCTTTTTCCTCCTTATATTAATGCATTTTGTTTTAGTATATGATGATGGTCTGCTATTTGTTACAGTATTCTCTTTAATGACCAAATTGAATTGAAAGATAAAACCTCCTAGGATTTGGCAGCTTATGGGTAGGTGGAGATTCTCATCATCAAGACCCCATTTGTGGCTTAGATTCGTTAATGATAATGTTGTTGCTACTTTTAATTTGTACAAGGGAGTAGGTGGAGCTGTATCATTTTTAAGTTCTTGACACGTTTATATTATTGAATTTTTGAGACTTTTGGTTAAAGGTCGACCAAGCAAGAGATTTGTTCATCTTGGCACGTTATTGAATTTTTGAGATCTTTGGTGAAAGGTGGAGAGATTTGTTTATTGATGATGTGTGATTGACATAGTGGCCTTTGAAACAGAAAAAGAGTTGTGCTTTTTTGGTTTGGCAGGTCATGGTGGTGTGTGTATAAAGTTTGTTAAGTATTTTTTTAGTTGTAGAGAGTTGCTTTTGTTTTGTGCTCTGGTAAGATACGAATTGCCCCATACCATAGGAGGAATGAAGATAACAGATTTCTAATGTTGCTTTTGTACAGTGAATGAGATTCCCTAGAATTTTTCTTATCGGCTAAAAACAGTTGTTTTTTATGATTTTTTGGACTCCGATGCGCCTCTTTGGATTGTCTCTAATAATACCCCACCAATTAGTGAGAATATTATAGATCACACATTGCTTTTCAACATTTTGAGGAATTACCTCTGTAATTTTCTATTTGCTTGGTAAACCTCTAGTACTGTTTGTTGATTTTGACATAAACATTTGCAAATTTTAAGGTGAATTTTGATGACACTAGTTTACCTCTTTCCGCAATATAGATTATCTAGTCATTAAACCTGGAAAATCTTGAGTCAAGTCTTTAAATTCATACACATAGAGATAGTGTAAGAATCTTTTACATTCAATATCAGATACTCAAAAAGTAATTGTAAATAGGTCGGGTTTGGAGAGGATAAGATGTTTGCAGCGCTCGGCACAAGACAATTGTTTTCCAATTTAAACTGTGTAGTTTGTTGTCATTTTCCTTGACATGCTGGGAAGACTAATTGGGCCAACATGTAAAATTGGGAGCCCATAAAACTTCCTGTATGATTTTGCAAGCCCATTTATATAAGACAGTGAAACACCAGTCAATTGCAGATTCAGTAGTTTCAAGCAATCAAGAAAAGCAAAAAAAGAAAGAAAACTCACACACACACACACAGCAGAAATGGCGATAACACTGAAGAGAGGCTACAAGATGCCGATTGTGGGATTGGGTGTTTGGCGAATGGAAGGAAAAGATATAAAAGATCTTCTTATCAACGCCATCAAGATTGGCTACCGTCACTTTGATTGTGCTGGTAAACTACTTTTCTTTTTTTCTTTATTTTACTTTCTTGCTCTTTTCATTCTTGAATCTTGATTAGATAGATAGAAAAAGTTCCTTCGTTTGGATTGCTAGTTTGAATGTGATTTCTTGATTTTCACTCATCGGTAATTCTGTATTGTACTTTCAGTGTTAATTAACTATTGCTATAAGTTATGACTAGTTGTATGACCATTCTTGTCAAAGGCGTGTTTAAGCCCTAAAGCGAGGTTTAAAACATGTTGAGTGCTTAATGTGCGCTTAAATGTATCATCATCGAGTTAATAAGACATACATTTCCTTGGCAATGAGAGTTTTACACTTAACAATTGATTTTTCACTTTATCATTATTATTTTTTCAATTTCATTTTCCATATATTTGTTAATCGTGTTTATATATTTGTATTTTTTTCTCTGTAGTCCTGGCATACCTTAGAACTTTTTGTGCTTTTTTGCTTTTGATAACACTAGGTATGGCTCCTTCCTAAAATCATCTTTAAATAGAATCTTGGTCCTTTCTAGTTGGGGTAGTGGAGAAGACACCTTTAAGTAATGTTTCATCAGCATCGATTTTCTTCCACACGCGTTTGTATATTTAGTTAGTAGATGGTTAAGTCCCGGCAGAAACAAAAAATAATACTTCATAAAATAACTAAATTTCTTCCACATCTGCTTAAGCCTTGGTGGGGATAGTTATCACTGACCCATACATCTGCTAGTGGGAGGTAGCAGGTACGAGGTGGAACAAGTAAGCTGCTTGGACATACCCTTATGTTTTAAAAAATGTTTAAAGATGTATATTTATGTTAAGGGTGTGCGCGTTGTCACAAACAAGTAATAGGTGTAATGCTACTCTTCACTGATCCAGTTAACTTTTGAATGTGTCTTTGCTACTAGATATGTTCTTAGAATATTGTGACCTGACATTTGGTAATGCTTGCAGCTGACTATCAAAATGAAGCTGAAGTTGGGGAAGCACTTGCAGAAGCATTTCAGACAGGGCTCGTGAAGAGGGAGGATCTTTTCATTACAACAAAGGTTAGTGCAAAAATGTTAATTTCATCTGTCGACTCAGTTTTAGCATTTCGCTGAGAATTACATATAGCTGGCAATGAATATCGACTCTCTTTTTTGCAGCTTTGGAACTCAGACCATGGTCATGTTCTTGAGGCCTGTAAAGACAGTCTTAAGAAGTTACGCCTGGATTATCTGGATCTCTACCTTGTTCACTTCCCCGTAGCCACAAAACATACAGGTAAAGCTGCTGGGCTTATTACCTTCGACTTCTTCAAACTTTTGTGCATTTATCTCTTCTTCTTTTTTTCATTTCCTTTTTTTGAGTTGGAGGGGGGGAGACCATAACTTATTGCTGATACGGCATATTAGCTATTGCATTTTTATCATTCAAATCATGATTAGTATGCTTATTGCACATCTCACACCAAGGGATGTTGTGCATAATAATTGTATGGCAAAAACGAATAGCTGGTATTTCAACAAGTATCCTGCTTGGATCAATGACACGTAGGGATTGTTAGCTGAATATTGATGCTTAAATTTTCTGATTTCCAAATATTTGGTGATCGACTTTACACAACTGAAAACCCAAATTAACTATTCAGCAAAATCAATATTTGATTTCAATTCATATAGCATAGATCCAAACATCTAGTAACCAATACTCTACTTTAATCTTGGCCTTGGCTTGAAATCAAGAATTTTCTCGTTTTGAAATGGCTCATTGTGTTTCTTATAAATGCATTCAGGAGTTGGTACAACATCTAGTGCATTGGGTGAGGATGGTGTTCTTGATATAGATACCACCATATCATTGGAGACTACTTGGCACAGAATGGAAAATCTAGTATCCTTGGGCTTGGTTCGCAGCATAGGAATCAGGTAGGCTTACGACTTAAAAACCTGTACTCCCCTTTATTCAGCTGCTATGGCCAGCAGATTCATTCTTCTGCTTCATGATACTATCGTGCTATGGATAATCTTGTTGCTGAAGTCAGGCATTGTTGACAAAAATCAGATGTTGTTTGGCCATTTAGCTAGCCATTTCCTCCTCTTAGTTTGTGTTGCACCAATGAGCTGACAAACTTATAGTGTTTCAACAAACAAACAAATCTAAAAAGGGAAATTGAATTCATATATAGGCACTTTTTGAAAAATTGAAATTGCGAATCACAGACTCAACTTCTCAGTATTGCTTGAAGTGAACTCATTCTTCTTGAAGTCGTCTTGTCTACAGCAATTATAAAATTGTGAGAAGTCAGCTCTATCACCTACAACTTTACATGTTTACTTTCAGTTATGGTGCATAACTACGTTAGTTTAGGCGCAAGCAGTATGTTATCATGCTATGCTATTAAAATTTGAATTATTTTTCAAACTAATGGACGTGTATTCTTACTCTTGCCATGGGAATCGATGTTCAGCAACTACGACACCTTTCTCACCCGAGATTGCCTAGCATATTCCAAAGTGAAGCCTGCTGTGAATCAAATCGAGACTCATCCTTATTTCCAGCGTGAATCTCTTGTCAAATTTTGCCAAAAGCATGGCATCTGTGTTACAGCACACACCCCACTTGGTGGTGCTGCCGCTAATACTGAATGGTTTGGTTCAGTGTCATGCCTGGAGGATCCAGCTCTACAAGTAAATCCTCGTGCTCTTATATTTTCCATATTTCGTGAACTGTTCTTCTGGATTTGATTCATATTTGCTGGTTTGGTGTAATTGAGGTTGTTTTGTATTTTACTTATTGCATCAGGGTCTAGCTGAGAAATATAAGAAGACTGTGGCCCAGGTTATTCTGCGCTGGGGCATCCAACGAAACACAGTTGTGATTCCGAAATCATCAAAACTGGAGAGATTGCAGGAGAATTTCAACGTTCTTGACTTCGAGCTCACCAAAGAAGACATGGACCTCATCAAAAGTTTGGACCGCAACTATAGGACCAACCAACCTGCAAAGTTTTGGGGCATAGATCTGTATGCCTGAAAGCTTCATGCTTCATGTCTCATTTTGAAAGGCACCAGGATAGGGGACTAAACTACTTAGACCAGCATCTCATTTGAATATGGAAAAGTGAGTTTATGTTAGTATGAGAGAGACCATTCACTGCTCTACCTATGATGTAGTTACGTTTTTTCCATTTCGAACTTGTGTACCAAGGCTGATGGATGGTTGTTTAGTTTCTGGGAGTGTGCATGCCCCTTTCCCCTGGGGCAACACATCTCCCATCCAACGGCAAATAAAGCTATTGGGTACTAAAATGCTGCAAAATTCTCTTATCTTTTACATGATAGCTAGTGGTTTTGAATGGGCTGGCAAAGTCAAATTCTGGGGGTGATTTACAAGAACAGCCATATAGATGAGTGGTCTTGCCCTTTGGCAAAACTTCAAGTTGAACAACTTTTGACCTTGAAGGTTCGCACATAGGGCAAGTGGGATCAAAAGTTCAAGATCACTCATTTTCAAGGTACTTAATCTGCTCAAAATGTGTTATTTGATCAAATAACGAGTAATAACCCACCCTGTACAACATGATTCATCCTCCTATCTCTTTAACCTGATTTTTGTGAAAGTTGATATATTTTCTTAAATTATTTGCATATAATTTTCGGGTTCAATTTAAGTACAGTCCCACCCATTTAAACTTGAACAAGTTTGGGCGGATTACTCAAAGAGAGGTTGATTTGACAACTATAGCAATAGCATAAATGCTGTCTAATGTTACTGAAAAATGTCCTTAAAACATAAGGCAAACAATAAGGAATTTCATTTCTGCAACTTTGTGCTGCAACATCCACACAAATTTCATTCATTTATGGCTAGAAACAAAAGAAGAGAATCAGAGGTGCTCACAAAAACTGCTGGGCATAATCAGATCCACAGAATTGTATCCATGGCTAGAAACAATTCACATAATTCTAGCTAACAGAACCTATATATACATAAACAGTTCCGCTCAAAGAAATAATATAGCAGAACTTGGATATCAAGCATTAATAAACAAATGGGAAAATAGCAAAACGATTCCTAGGATAGTTGTCAAACTTGTGCAAATACCATCTATGTGTTTCTGCTGCTGCTAAGACAAGATTTGCCACCTGAGATAGCAACACGGTGCATCACGTTGAAGAAATGAAAATGAACACAGAAGAATAAGATTTTGAATACAGTTTTACCGTGAATCCCCAGAGTAGCCATATTGTGAGGTCCGAACAGCCACTAGCAACCACAAAGCCAGCATATACAACCTTAAGTACAAGTGAAAAGCAAAAAGGAACTTGTAAATTAGAGCCTGGCAAAGGTCAGCTTCTTGTGTGTACTGAGACATGAAATAATTACTCCTAGAACATTAGTAAGAGAAAGAGATGTTACAATCTCAGCCAAATAGTGTGGAGATGAAACATATTGAAACCAATCACCATGAGGAACTACATATTCATCGTCGTCTTCTCTGTTGTCCCTCAATGACCCCTGATTGGCAATGTAAAGATGTTATTATCACAGTGATGATCTAAGGAATTCTAAGGCTACCATCAATGAAATAACCGACACAAGCATACATCAACTACACCTCAATGACCAACACAAACATAATAAAAGAATCAGCCGTCAAGTTCAAAGAGAAATGCCTTTATGTTAACAGGGAAATTTGGTAAAGAAAATTTTAAGAGCCAGCAGAATAAGTAAAAAACAACAGAATGAAGCAACAGACATAGAAGTTAGTCAAACCTCTTATAAGCTCATGTACTTTTGTTGCGGTGTATTTTGCACCTCCATCATTATCATTAAGCTGAATTTCAACTTGTTGCTTCAATTTGCTTCAGCTTATTAATGAACTGAATCTATCTAGCGTATAAGATTTATTTACATAGACTAAAAAGAAGTGGATAAGCTCGGTTATTCACCTTCACAGGCTATTGATTCAACTATTGTATCATCATATGATATCACATCAACCTCACTATCTGTTCATCCTTGTATTAGCAATCTCTCAATGAGAATCAACCATAAAGTCAAACCACATCCAGTAATAATATCTAGAGCAGCTACAGTTTTCAGAATTCACAACCTCTTATCCACCAATGTGCCTTAGGAAAAAGAACTAACTCTATCAATCAGTCTTAATGACAGTGAGATCCATCCCCCATGCACACATATCCACATTTAGAACCTACAAAATTCTTTAAGTCAAGAATCCATATTCTTACCTTGATCCAACCTTGACCAGACTACCACAATTAATATACTTAGCTTTAGTCCATTTCTGCGAATAGATTGAGATTTTCTTTTTTTCTTTTCTTTTTTATAGGTGAAGGGGCAGCCTTGGAGCAACAGTAAAGTTGTCTCAGTGGACCTATAGGTCACGGGTTCAAGCCACGAAAGCAGTACTAATGCTTGCATTAGGCTAGGTTGTCTACATCACACCCCTTGGGTGCGGCCCTTCCGCGGACCCTGCATGAAAGTGGGATGCTTAGTGCACCGGGATGCCCTTTTTTTATAGGTAAATAATAGCAAAATCAGTAATCACATGGAGGCAAATAAAAATCAGTTGACTCTAACTTGAAAATCAGAAGTGCTTTTGCTTCATCTATTTAAATACGAGCTTATCTCAGTCAGGAGATAGCTGCTCCCAATATGCCACACTTCTTTCGTGTTTTTCAAGTTCAATTCTTGTAATGTGGTGATTGTGCTCTATTTGATGAAGGTGGGTGAGCTCAAGTGAATGAGAAGGGCTTAAGAGACCAAAACCACTAGGCAACAGGAAATATGATCAACACTTTTACAAATTTTAGACTACAGTTAAAACCTCTTTTAGTTTTTTATTGAAAATACCAGTAGCCTATTTTCTTCCCCAAGATAAATTATAATAACTAATAAATCCTCATATAGAAGAGATAGGGCCCAAGGATAAACACGTAATATAGTAACCAAAAGACACTCCTAACTTCAAAGACAAATCCAAATCTATATTCAATAGCACATGCCACTTACCAGAATTGCATGACAACGGTGTTGATGAATCCAGCCCCCAAAAAATATAGCTGCACCAATCCATGAGTACCATCGTAGTTGAATGAGAGGGTTCAAAAATCTCCACCAATCAACCTCAGTTGCTAGCATCCTATCTTTTCCTTTGACAATAAACTCTTGAATCAAACTCAACCCGAACTTGTATACCTCTGTAGCATGATTGCAGCAAAGAGAGATGGGAACTGCTGTATAGAAGCTTGAATCAAGAAAAAGAACAAAATTCAGCAAGTGTTTTGGCCATCTGACAACTTGGAGTTTATGTGTTATGGAAACTATAAGAAGTTAGGCACTAAAAGAGAATATACTAGTGTTGTCCAAACAGGAAACAGGGACTAAGACTTCTATAAAGTGCGAATCATTTCAAATAATTTTCTATACAATTGCAATGCAGTTTATCAAACTAAAGCCTAGTTGGAAATTCTACATATAGATGAAGAATAAATGCTCCATAAAAAGATAGACACCTAATGGTCAAAGATTAGACCCTTTTACTAGGCCATGGAAATTTTGATCAAAGTAAATATATGATGGCCAAAATTGAAGTTCCTATTAAAAAAAAAGAAAATAACACACACAAAAAAAAAAAAAAGGAACAGACACACAGAACACACCAGGAGTCAGCTGTACCCTTAGACAGTCTACGAGCAATCCACCATGACTATGGCAAAGAATGTTACTTACCAGCTGATAAAACGCAACAAGAAATATGGAAATATTTACGAAAAAAGAGACAAAGTGAGATACCAACTTACAATAAACCTGTGAGGTAGCCTAAAATGTGCATCCTGGCTGAAGGACTATATTTAAACACGTATATTGACTCAAACAGGCGTCGCAGAACTTGAGCTTCCATTAATAAAAGCAGAAAGATCGATACAGCAATCCTGCTTCTATGTTCCTTTGATGTATGAGAACTGTGCAAAGAGAAGATATGCGATCCTCCCGTCAAGTGGCTAGCAATACTAGAAAAAACCAATGGTTCTGAGATCTTTGGAATTGTACTATAAGCATAAAGCCAGGTTCCAGCTAACAGAAGTGTTGTCCAAACAGAAGCTAGAATATAGAAGTGAATGAAGAGTTTCTGTGGAACAGAGAATTTCTGCATTTGAACAAACCAAAAAGAGTGTCAGGTCAATTAAGTTGTTGCAGAAACTTTTTATTCTTTTAAAAGTGGCAGAAATTTCCATTTTCACAGGAAAAAGCTATTGCCAGAGAAGAAACAAATTGATATTTTAAAAAATACTAGTCACCATCCATATAACACAGTTGTGCTTGCAACTACAAACTTACTTTATGTATACATAATAACAAGTACTTTGAGGGTTCATTCTACCTTATACAAGGGTTGCAAATATCACATACTTAAGCTTGTAACATGAGGCAAGTGACCATGTACTTGACATAGAACTTTGTAACAAGACACAAGTCACCAAATAATTGAAACTGAACTTTATTTCAAACAACAGAATTTTTTTTACTAAAGTTGAATGGATAAGTGCAAGGCGAACATGGCATGATAGAAGACACACCAGGATCAAGAAAGATATATTAGCGCTTCGCTTCAGAAGATGGAAACCTACCAAGAGAGAGAGAGACTCAATGAACAAATTAGACAGTGATGTCACAAATTTCTGAAAGGTACATTTTCAGTATTCATCAATGTATCGGTCAGACAACTACCAAAAGTTGATCAGTACAACACTCTACTAGTAACGTTGAATCAGCTCAATTTGATAGGGATGCTATCCCTGAATTTTCACAAGCCATGTTCAAATTAAATCAGTTTGAATGGAGGTTATCTATCTGGTTCAATGAAGATGATTAGAGATCCTGCAGCAGTGGATATAATCAACGCCCAATTTCACCCCAAAATCATGTGTTAACATTTGTATCCTGCTCAGATCCCCTTATAATTTGCTTAGCTCCAGTACCAGCCTTCGGGGGATCAGACTGTATAAATGTAGATTTTGCAATGCAGCAGTGAGACACTGCATTTGCTGAGTGAGATGCTGCTGTAAAAGAAAGGGATAATGCAATTGCTGCCCTCCACTTTCTCGAAAGTGCGCACCTCTGACAGAGTACCTAATGAAATATCTACACTCTTAATCTCATCCAACATTGCCTCCCTAAGTTTACACACCCTAACTAACATTTTTTAATCAAAGCTTCAACTTTAGAACAAATATCCAGATTCACACAGTTCTAACGTTTAGCAAGAGGACACCAGTCATCTTTGTTGTTCGATTTATGCCACCATGTCGACCCTTCCATCAAGAACAACAACCTCAAAGCCTAGAAATATCAATTGCCTAGCAGAAATTTTACCCCTTGTGCCAATGACCACTACCTTCCTGTTCTAAACATCTTCAGATGGCTTAAATCTCACTTCTTTAGTCATGAAGCTAAACCAATATTGAGATATTATGCTGTAGGAGAAATTGTAAGCAGAACTAACAAGTTTTGTGTTCAGCTCGTACGGATTACAAAGCATGGTCTTTGCTTTTTAACATGCCAGAATACCGTTTCCTAAACATGCAAGGTTCTGGAAGTCGTGAGGTTGAGACCCTGAAACTACAGCTTGGATGCAGTTTGAGGAGGGGGAAAATTGTCATTGTCATGTAGTTATTGTATTGTCAGAGAATTATTATGCCCGGAGGCCATTTCAGTTGTGAATACAGAAAGTTGAGCTAGTCGTTGGGTACACTATTTCTTTCGGGAACCAAAACTACACGCCAACGACCAAATAATATACATTGATTAATCTTAGAAGAAAAACTTAAATCAATTGAACTATACAATGCTTGAATGTTTAGTGATATCAAAAGAGATGATTGTAAGAACACAAACACGCAAGCAACAAGATTTCAATTTTTGAATGAATACTTACTTTTGATGAAGACTGCAGAATCTTGCCACGCTTAGCAAACCCTAACACGAATTGTTGAAAAAAACTAATCTTGGATGAAGGAATCAAAGCGATAACAACAGGCAATATCGCAGCAACCCATGCAGCTCTCAACAGGGTGACCAGCCCTAACTCCATTTCTACAAAATCCCACAACAACAAAAAAACAACTTTAGTTCAAATTCACAAATGGGGTTTCCAAATTCCTACTGATTATCAACAATATAGAGTTACCAGAACTGAATGAATATAAAAAGATACAAACTTAAATGAGTTCACGGGGAAATGAAGGGAAAACAGGGATACCATATAAATTGTAGGTCCTTAATGCAGTGCCGTGAAGGATTGAATATGCTATGCTTTAAGGTTCGAAATTCAAGAAAACTTGAAGAACAAGAAGAAGAGAAGATTCCATGGCATTTGCTTCCTACTGTGTGAAATTCAATGATACTGTGGAAGGTGTGAACTCTACCGAGAAATAAAAAAAAACAAAATGGTCCTTTAGCAGTCGTTTGGTGCATCTTTTTATGATTTTTTGGGATAAATTTTATGATTTTTTTATTATGAGTTTAATCGGAGGCAGTAGGTATATACATGATGAATAACTTATCACATGATAATTTATTTCCGATCAAAAGATTTTTTAAGTTTAACTCAAAATAATCCTTCTATTTTAATGTGGAGCACTAATAATTCTTTATTTTTCAAGAGAATTGATATATTTTTTGATTTTTTTTTAAAACATATGTCTAATTATTAATGAACTTGCAAACTACCCCACATGAGGAAATTTAGGGTCGATTTAATCTTAATTCATATCTTATCATTAGAATCTTTATATTATCATACTATTAGTATTTATTTTTCATAATTAACATAGAATTTTAGGAAAAACAAAGTGTTTATACTTGAAGTTGATACGAAAACCTATAACTTGTTCTACTTCTAAAGCTTCAAGACTTTTAGAGGTCCAAAAATAATTTGGTTGGCTTTGAAACAAATATTCATTTTTCTTTTAGACTTTGGAACAAACTTCAAAAATCTAATTTTATTTTACATAATAAATACATTGATTATTTAAAAAAAAAAAAACAAAGTTAACTTTTAAAAAATACCCATTGTGTTGTAAATAAATTGTATCGTGAATGTACATTTTGTTGTAAAATATTAGCAATATACTACAAATAATATAGACAAAAGATATGGGGAGTAGAATGTAGAGATCGTCTTATTCAAATGTCTTCATGTCTCTCATCTTGTGTTTACAATGGTGAAAGAACAATCCTATTTATAGATTGAGAAATCACTCCAAAAGTCACTATATTAAGTGTCATAATAAATAGATACATTCTTATCTAAAAAGGTTCATAGAACTAGGAAACATGAATAGATGATAAGTATAAGTTTATGGATAAACTCAATGGATAATCCACTTAGTTCAATCGATTTATAACACTCCCCATTAGATGTCCATAGGTAACGTGTCTCGTTAAAATCTTATAAGGAAAAACCCAGTGGGAAAAAGCCTAGTGAAGGAAAAAGAGTACACACATCTCGTAATACGTCTTGAATGTTGCCTCATTAAAAACCTTACCAGGAAAATCCAATTGGGACAAAACCATGGTTAAGGAAAAGAGTACAACGTGTATTTCACTCCCCCTGATGAAGGATTTACTTGATATCTCGGAGATGACGCATTCCAATCTTATATCTCAACTTCTCAAATGTTGATGTTGGCAATGCCTTAGTGAATAAATCTGTAAGATTATCACTTGAACAGATCTTTTAAACTTCTATCTCACCATTTTGTTGAAAATAATGCGTGAAGAAGAACTTTGGTGAAATGTACTCTGTCCAGTCTCCTTTGATATATCCTTTCTTCAATCAAGCTATATATGCATCATTATCTTCATACATGATGGCTGAAATATCTATTTTCAAAGAAAAATCACACAGTTCCCGGCATCTGCATAATCAATAATCTGTATGTGCACCCATTGCACTAATACATGATTATTTTCAATCATTTTCATGAGATCAGAATTGATCTTTCTTTATGTTAAGCAATCTCACAACCATTAAGGTACTCAATGGAATTGTTTTAAATCTTTCATGGATTTTCATACAACTTTTACCGTCTAGCTAGACATGAAAATCATTCATTACACATATTCAAGTATTTCATCTATTGTCAGACAAACAAACTTCATTGCATCCACCATAGGAGAATATATCTCCATTTAATAATGTCAGGACTTTTGCGAAAATCCTTTATGCCCCAAGGCACAAGCCATACTTTATATCTTACGGTTATACTTTCGCACAATAATTTATTTGTACCCCACTGACATTATATCTTTATTCGTGGACTATAAGTCCAAAACATCACTTTTCAAAGTGAAACATAATATACTTGAATTGCGCATTTCATTTGGCCAAACATTTATCTGTCCACATTATATGACATATTTGAATGCAAGATTTTCGTCATCATCTGTAGCATTGAGCGCTATTTCATATCAAAGATACCGTCGATGGTTTTTTGACTCGATTCTAATACGACATAACTTATCGAGATCTCTTCATATTTCATCATTTCAGGTACTTGAACCTTTGCCAAGGTTTTATTGAATGTTATGTCATCGTGCTCCTTTTAAAGCACTTGCCTCATTATCATGACCATCTTGATCATTGCTCCTCTCCTTCCATAAGAAGTTTTTCATTTGGAATCGATTGATTTATCACGCTTCATGCGTACCATAGACTTTGTCCCTTAAGGGCTTCTCATTGGAGCATTTGCAGTTGAGTTATAACATAGGGTCAGCAAATTCATCTGATAATCAATTTGTAACATTATGCAAATGAATTATCTCTTGAACTTCAAGTTTATTTTTTTTTAACGATGATCTAGATAATTCATCTCATGATTTTCAGCTGCCAATCATCTCTCCCCCTAATGTTAGAAAATCTAACATTCGCCCCAACCTCACTTGGGGATCCATCTTTGTGCGTGGTGGAGCAATTAAATCAGATATCGCACATTCAAACTTTAGATGGAAATTATTTGGTTCCTGACCTTGAACCAATTATTATAGGGAAACCTTGTTGGCTTGATGCATACATTTGTTGCTACATGTTAAATAAACTCATCTAATACCAAATCTTATTTGGGAGTTTTATTCTCATACCCATGGTTTAGCTATAATTGGAGGCATATAATTTCTGCTACACCAACCAGCATTATCAATATAATTTCATAGTTTGGAACGATGCTCTTAATTTAAAAATTCAAGCAAACAACCTTACAAAAACCAATTTGTAAGTTGACAACAAAGCACATGTGACCATCTCATAGATGCATCTATCATATAGTTGCAAACGGTCCACATGGCAGGTGAACGGGCCCATATTCACCTTTTTATATGTTTCAAAAATCTCAGGGAGTACAATCTCAACCTTAGCTGGTACAATGATACAATGTTCACTTTATCATGAGAACAAGCAACACAAGAGAATTCTTGAAGAATCTTTTATTTCTTCATCATATAAGCCACATGAATTCTCAATTACATTTGCATCACATTTAAACCGGACTGGCCAACCGGTCATGCTAACTAATCTATATTTTTCTCAAACCTCAGGTAAAGGTGAGTTGTGGCATATATCCAACCCATAATGATTTTATCACATCTTGACTCATTCTCTTTCAAAATGCACTACTAAAAAAACAGTGAATACCAACCTACAAATACCGACTTTCGAAAGTCGGTATTCCCTGAAATACCCAACCAAATACCGACTTCCCAGCTTAGGTCGAAAAAATCTTGGTCGCTTTTCAATACCGACCTTTCGAGGTCAGTTTTAATTTTAAGTCAGAAAATTCATTATTTTATTTTCCGACTTCTTGAGGTCACTATTATATATTTGTTTATTTTTATTTTTATTATTTCTGCCTTCTGGATGTCAGAATATTTATTTCTTATATTTTGAAATACCGACATTCGGAGGTCAGTATTAGTTAATTTTTAATTTTTAATATTTCCAACCTCTGGAAGTCGGTATATTTTAATTTTAATTTTTCTTAATTTTTAAATTTTGACAGTTGGAAGTCGGTATTTTATATTATATATTTTTTTTACTTTTGATATTCCGACATCTAGAGGTCGGTATTGTTTATTTTTTATATTCCGACCTCCAGAGGTCGGTATTGCTTATTTTTTGCTTTATTTATTTTTGAGATTCTGACCTCCAGAGGTCGATTTTCTGCTACAAAATTGGCAGCAAATTGCTGCAATTTTAGTTGCCCACCTGCATATTTCTACCAAAACAGCCCAAAGAGTTACCAACACAATATTTTTCAACATATACATTAAACTACTTCAAAATAAACTTCAACCAACTTCAAAATAAACTAAAATACGATCAAACAATTCCAAAAATATAGAAGTCTAAAATGTCAAATAGATACAACTACTCCTCATCACCCTCACTCTCCTTAACAGACTTATCATTCTCATCACCCTCAGTCTCCTTATCAGGCTTATCATTCTCATCACCCTCCTGATCAAGTCCATCACTATTGACCGGACATGGAGGAAGAATATTTCCTGATTCAAAAAGAAAAGTTAGTTGGGCCTGAAGCGCCGCATACCTCTTGTTCTCTGTCTCCTTTGTTGCCGCAATCTCCTTCTCTCTCTTCCTCTCTCTTTCTTCTCTCTTCTTCTCTTTGTCGGTTACAGCAGCAAGCTCGGCATTGAGAGAAGATATCTTATTCTCCATTGAAGACATTGTCTCTCTATCCACACCATCGAAGCTTGAGGATGATGAACCACAATACCAAGACTTCTTCTTCTGATACGCCTTTTCTGTTAAGCCGTAGATTGAACCTCTAATCGGTTCACCTGCAGTGTCGCCAAAGATTGTCGGTTTCTTCTTGAGTAAGTGGTCTGTCCTGACTTTCAAGAGGTAGATTACTACGACATTATTTATTTGAACTTATTTAAACAACTAAAATACTTTAACTCTAACTAGTTTTGACTTAATTCGAACAACTAAATCCAACAACTGAACCACATAATTTATTTGAACTTATTTCAACAATTAAACAACTTTTTAACTCTAACTAGTTTTGACTTAATTCCAACAAGTAAATCCACCAACTAAACCACATTATTTATTTGAACTTATTTCAACAACTAAACAACTTTTTAACTCTAACTAGTTTTGACTTAATTCCAACAACTAAATCCACCAACTAAACCACGTTATTTTAAATAATGAGTCAAACTAGCTAGGGGTTAATTAACTTTATTTGAACTTATTTCAACAACTAAACAACATTAACTCTAACTAGTTTTGAATTAATTCCAACAACTAAATCCACCAACTAATAGGATCAACTAGTGTTGGTACTTATGCTTAACAAACACACTATTCCTAAATTTAAAGCTAAGCTAGTGTTGGTACTTATGCTTAACAAACACACTATTCCTAAATTTAAAGCTAAGTATCAACACTAGATGGACACAAATTGATCTTGCAAGAAAATCAATTTTGTCATCAACAGGATCAACTAGTGTTGGTACTTATGCTTAACAAACACATTATTCCTAAATTAAAGCTTAGTATCGACACTAGATGGACACAAATCGATCTTGCAAGAAAATCAATTTTGTCATCAACAGAATCAACTAGTGTTGGTACTTATACTTAACAAACACATTATTCCTAAATTTAAAGCTAAGTATCAACACTAGATGGACACAAATTGATCTTGCAAGAAAATCAATTTTGTCATCAACAGGATCAACTAATGTTGGTACTTATGCTTAACAAACACATTATTCCTAAATTAAAGCTTAGTATCAACACTAGATGGACACAAATCGATCTTGCAAGAAAATCAATTTTGTCATCAATAAGATCAACTAGTGTTGGTACTTATGCTTAACAAACACATTATCACCTAATTTAAAGCTAAGTCAACCCTCGATGAACACAAACAAATTATCACAAGGAGGAAACTAGAGACTTTCACGGTGAGTGTTATAGGAGAGAGTGCTAACTTACTACATAAGGAGAGCTTCTACAAGTATGCTTATAAGTCAGGGAAGGGGAACATAAAGGAGAAGGAATCAGATTCAATTACTTTGATGAATGATACACTTCTGGCTTTTTTATAGGAGTCGAAATTGAAAAGGCAGATAAGGAGCCCTTCCCTTTGCCATTGCCTCCAAACATATTTATTTACTAAACAAGGGAAAAAATTACTTTCACTTCCATCTTCATTTATTCTTACCAACCAAGGGAAGTAATTCTTACTCCTTCACTGTTACCCCATTCCTCCAACATTTTCAACTTCCCCACCCATCCAAAAATCAAAAACTCATAAAGTAGGCACAGCTAAGGTCAGGTTCTACAGACTTGTAATTCATAAACAGTGGTACGCCTATCGAGATCTTTAAAAAGAACGAAAAATGAAGCAAATATAGCCTCGGTTACCATTTGGCTGGTATAACACTTGGCATGCTCTTGGTCTTGGATGAATAACCATGATCGAGGAGGTAAAAGTGTGATTATTGGCATAGACTGAAAAACTGAAATTGCTACAAACGATTAGAATTCTTTTTCTCTCCTGATTCTATATTTTCTATTACCTTGATAATCACCATTTTCTCTTGGAAAAAAAATTTAAAACTTGCCCAAATTGCTGCTGCCCTCTGCCGCCCTTGCTGCTGCGATCTGCTGCTGCCGCGACTTGCTGCTGCGACCTGCTGCTGCTGATGAGGTGCCGCTGGTCGAGGCTGGTGGCCTGGCGTGACGCCGGTCGTGGTTGGGTGGGGGTGGGCGCTGGTCAGGGGAGTGAGAGTGGTATAGAAGTGAGAGTGACTTACGGTTTTGAGATTATCATTCTTTTTTTTAAAAGACGTGTTAATTTACCAACCACGGGATGTCGGTAAAATAATTATTTATATTTAAAAATATTTAATAAATATCGAAATCGTGAAGCCGATATTATTTAAATAAAATAATAATTTAAATATACCGATCTCTAAGGTCGATTTTATTAATTAAAATTATATATATATAAATAAATAATATATATATACCTCCTAATTATATAAATTTAATTTTATCAATATCAAATTTAATATATAAATCTCCTTAAATTGATCATCGGTATTTCTTTAATTGATAATGTATTTCATATATATATATATATACCTCCTAATTATATAAATTTAATTTTATCGATCAACTGAAGTTTATCAATATCAAATTTAATATATAAATCTCCTTAAATTGATCATCGGTATTTCTTTAATTGATAATGTATTTCATATATATATATATATATATACCTCCTAATTATATAAATTTAATTTTATCGATCAACAGAAGTTTATCAATATCAAATTTAATATATAAATCTCCTTAAATTGATCATCAGTATTTCTTTAATTGATAATGTATTTCATATATATATATATATATATATATATATACCTCCTAATTATATAAATTTAATTTTATCGATCAATAGAAGTTTATCAATATCGAATTTAATATATAAATCTCCTTAAATTGATCATCAGTATTTATTTAATTGATAATATATTTCATATCTGAACCACTAATATATAAGACTTGATTTGTTAAACTACTCGAGGAGTATATAATTAATCAACGTATTTCATGCTCCGATGAATTATCCTTTACATGTCATTGCCTACGATATGATCACTACACTTGACATCCATTCAAGATCGAACGTAATAATCTTGATAGAACTTGCTTTGTACAGTAATTTACGATGGTCTATTGTCTATTTCATAAAACGAGATAAGACATTGAAGGTTATACGTACAAATAATTAAACAATTAATTGTTATCATGACATTTCTACGAGTATTATCTCGCATTTCATACTCGAATGGATTATATGTTAGCTCTTCACCTCTACATCATTACATGAGATATTAACTTCATGATTTGACGACGGACTGATAGAATTTGTACATTACTCTAGAAATATAAGTATAACTATCTCCTAATTCATATCAACGTAGTTTCATACTCTATATATGGAGTATTGATGTTTTTTTGTTTATTGCACGAATTCTAACTTTTCATTTATAAAAGTATACAAAATTGTTTTTGAAACAATTAATTGTAGGTGTAAAATGAAATTTTAGTATTATGCACAATAGCAAAATTATGATTAATAGGAATATTTTAAACAAACCGACCTCCGAATGTCGCTTTTATTAATAAAGTAATTAGATTAAATAAAAAATACTGACCTAATGAGGTCGGTATTTTATATTAATTTATTTTTTAACTTATATAAAACCGTCATCCGGAGGACGATTCATTTAAAGTTAATTAAAAATATTAATTTATTAATTTTTTGAAAACCACTATATAAATATTTTAATGAAAATTAATTTAATTACATACTATTTAATTTTACCGACTTTCGGAAGTCGATATTATAATTTTTTTTGTTTTTTATTTTACACAAAATCGTCCTGCGGAAGACGATTTAAATAAAATTAATTCAAAATATTTCTCAATTTTGTTTTTTATATTTAATTGAGAAAAAATAAAATATTGTTATTTATTTATTTATTTATTTATTTAATACCGACATCAAGAGGTCAGTTTTTATTGTAATTCACTTTTTTCGGGAAAAATTCCGACCTCCAGAGGTCGGTATTTGGTTTCCCCACTTTATTTTGCATAAAAACCGACTCCTTGTAGTCGGTTTTCTAAAGTTTTTTTTTTTTTTTTATTCTTTTTAACAATACCGACCTCCGGATATCAGAAATTACCGACTTCCATTTGAGGTCGGTAATTTTTAGGTCGGTAAAACCTATTTTTTTAGTAGTGATGGTCGAGCATGCATGATGCTTATCACAAGTCACATTCTCTGCAAGGAATGGACTAATCATTTATATGTGATTCATAGATTTTCATTATAAGCACATTGTCATGCCTTTGAAATTCATCATTTTTGCATGACCCATCTCAACATCACTTTGGAAGGTCAAGTGTACCACCACTTTATCTTTCTTTCTTTTAATGTGGGATTTTTATATTATTAGATCGCACAACAACCACGGGTCCAACGACCTTTCATACCGTTATGATAATAAGAATTACCTTCACATTTTGAAGGACTATTTGTAGAACCCACCGTTTTTTCTTTCATAATTATCATAATGATGACTATTATAATTTTGTCCATCAATGTCATTATTCATACATTCAATCACTTGTCATCTTTCAGACATATTATTCACTGCTACCACATTCATATGATAGAATAGAGCGATTGAGCGGATTTCAAACTTATCATGTACTGCTACCGCATTCGCCTCAGGGAATGGAGCAAATTAAATGGGACGAATTTCATGATTTTTCATCAAAGCTTTAGTCATCATAATATCATCACTATGGTGTATTGAGACTCAAACATAATGTCTTACCCATATAAGGCGTGTTAGGCCATAATTCTATGGGACTCAAACCCAATCATTTTCATCAAGGTGCATCAAAACTCAAATTGATGTCTTACCCTTTTGGTGCGATAGAATATGAATCTACCGTCTTACCCTCAAACATTTTTCATAATGGTGCATCCGGACTTTAACCTAATGTCTTACCCTTTTTGGTGCGATGGGACTTGAATCCACCGTCTTACCCTCAACCAACGGTATAATAGACCGAAGTACAACATAACTCACCCTTTGAGTATTTCAAAATAATCAAAACAATATTCAAACTCATGCTACTAAAACTTTATACGGAATTTTGTAAAGCATGTCATGTTCAACCAATAGTAGTATATGTCTTTGGTTCCTAGTTAATGTTTGTGACCGAACACTAATGTATTCTAAATCATAAAAAGATTCTAGAAAATACATACCTGATTTTATGCATATAACACCTTAATTGCAGTAGTTATCATTTTTCCTTCTTGATTCTCATAACGAGATCAACTAGAACATGAGCTAAAGAAAAACTAAAACTCAATCTCAATTCGCTAGAGTCTCGTGCTGATAACGTGTTGTAAAATATTAGCAATATACTACAAATAATATAGACAAAAGATATGGGGAGTAGAATGTAGAGATCGTCTTATTCAAATGTCTTCATGTTTCTCATCTTGTGTTTACAATGGTAAAAGAACAACCCTATTTATAGGTTGATAAATCACTCTAAAAGTCACTATATTAAGTCTCATAATAAATAGATACATTCTTATCCAAAAAGGTTCATAGAACCTAGGAAACATGAATAGATGATCAGTATAAGTTTATGGATAAATTCAATGGACAATCCACTTAGTTCAATGGATTTATAACACATTTTAGTTTTTTTTTTTTTTTTACAATTTTGTATTGTGAATGTCCATTTAAATACTCTTAAGGGGTCGTTTGGTAGAGTGTATAAAAATAATGTTAATTAGAGTGCATTAGAAGTGCTTGCATTAGTAACGCTTGTATTAGTTATACATAGAATATTTTTTATGCATTATTTGGTTTGATGTATTAAAAATATATATATTGTATAAAAATATTTATTTACAAAAGTATATTCCATAATTATGGTTTAAAAGATGTAAAAGTACTTTTGAGGGGTAATTGGGTCTTTAACCATGCTAATGCATGATTAAATTTCTTTGCATTACCAATACCTAGAAATTCATGGTATTAGTAATACACTCCTCAATACACAATAGAGTGTATAACTAATGTTTGCATTAGTTATACATAGTATGAAAAAAAGGTACTCCCCCTGTCCCTAATTACTTGTCCACTTTTCCCTTTTTAGTTACCCCTAATTACTTGTCCATTTTGACAAATCAAGAAAGGACAAATTTTTTTTTACCTATTATACCCTCAATTAATTACTTTGAAAAAGGTAAAACTTCTTGAAAATCTTAAGTTTTTAATTCATCCACTTTATAATTAATAGGGGTAAAATGGTAAACTCACTATGTCAATTATTGTTTTCTTAATAGGTGTGCCAATTCAAAAGTGGACAAGTAATTAGGGACAGAGGGAGTACCAAACAAGGTATTATTAATACACAAAGCTAATGCAAACATTATTTTTATTAATACACTCTACCAAACGACCTCTTACAACTTATTGAAAAGCTTGCAAGTAGCTTATGTAAAGAATTTGCAGTTATGCGCAGATTGGACCCCACCCTTTTTTGCCTGGATGTCGCATTGTATTTGCTCGAATTCGGGAAACACTTTCCTAATCTGGCTTCTAAAGTTATTTTAGGTGCCCTCTTGACCTTTCCATCGATGTTATAATATAACCCTCTGATTCTATGGTTCTCCCTGCCTACGAGATCTTACACAGGTAGAGTTCGATATTCCTTTGTCGATGGTTGACCCGACTCTTTCCTTTCACCGGTCGGTGAGTGCATTCTATTCCTATTAAGCGGGGCATCAGTTTCCTGGAAATGTCTAGTTGTTGCAACTAGGGTTGTTCAAAATTGGAACATAATTGCTAACCTAACAACAAATATATATATATTTAGCTTATTAATAGTAAATTATCGAATTAACGATTGGTAAGCATAGTAAAATTTATAATTACATGTCTAACAATACGAAATATGAATTATTCAATTTTCTTATCGAATAAATTATTAATCTGTTAAGAATAATTAAATTACGATTTATACCTTTTTTATATATATGGTTTTTAAGAAGTTAGAAGCCTTATATAAAATTTCAAAACTCTAGAGTTAAAAGGGAATACATTTGTCCTCTTGTCTAGAATTTCTTTGGACCTTAACATTGTAATGTGTGAGGTGTTTTTGCATAATTTGTCCGTGAAATAAATAAAACATGAGGTTTGTAAATAAAGAAAGGATGTACAAATTCAAACTCTCAAAGCAATTCCAAAATATTGAATTTGAAAGTCATGTTTTGGCCCATATTTGCTCCACATAAGCATATTCAACTATGAGTCTTTTTTCTTCATTAACCTTGTTAATTAACTGATAAATAGGTCAATGATCTTTAAATCCAGAGCAAATCAATCGATATCACATTAGTTAGATTAGCAAATTAGTATATTTAATATCGATAATCATTAAAGCAAATCGCTTGATAAATATTCTTACTTGCAATCAAGCAAACATATTATAAGTATTTCAAACATGTAGCTGCAAGCAATTTCGTCAAGATTGCAATCAAACAGACAACTTACACATAGTTCAAACAGATACGTTGTAAGTAGCTTTTTAAAAATTTAATAGCAACTTCGTGAAAAATCTCACACCCACTTTTCTTATGCTATAAATAGAAAGTTAAGCAATTTGTTTGTAAATTAATTTCAAGAGAAACAATGACTTATTTTTTCTGCATTTAGTTGCCCTAAATTTTTATTATTGTATTTACATCACAGCAGGTTACATGACAAATCTCTTGAAAAGTTTTAATTATTATTTTTTATATATGTAAAAAGGACAATGACTTTTGCTCTTTAAACATGTTTATTTTTCAAAATTAAATTAATCCTTTTCTTTTATTATAAAATATAAAAAAAACAATGTATTGTAGCAAACATAATTAAATTCCAGTGGAGGCGTTCGGAAAAGGGTTTTCACTCACCGTCGATTCGCTTATGATCATACTTCTCTCGCCGGTAATTTTCTCTCTGCAATCTCACTTTCTTCTTCTCGCCGTTATTCATTCTCAATCAATATCTATAATTAAGTCTCTCTTCTTCGTTTTTTTAACTCACAGCATATTACTAAAGCATTCTTTATTGCTGCGTCGGTGTTGTTTTTGTGTGTGTTTGAAAGTTGAAACCCTAGTTTATCCATTTTGCTGATATTATGTTTCGAGAAAGTGACGTTGTAGTCATGAATTTGTCTAATTTCACTGTTTCTGCAAGTACTTAAATTCAGTAGCAAAGCCAGGAATTTCGTTAAAGGTATTCAACATTTAATATATATGTATAGGACGTGATATTTGATATATATATATATATATATTGTTCAACATACCACCCTTGGGCCTTGGCTACACCCCAGTGATTGGTTTAGTCATATCAATCCTTGCTAATTTAATGGTAGTTTACTATTTATTCTGATGACTCATTGTTAGTTTCTAAAATTTGTTTCACTTGAATGGAATGTATGGGTTCTTAATGCAGAGGGGGGAGTTAGGATTTTGAGTTTATGGGTTCGGGATTCTAAAAGATGCAGCTTACAAGGCTTAATAGATTGGTTGTACATATTAAATGGATCTTTGAACACAAATATAATCAATGTAACTATCATATAGTCATTTGTTTTCTCCATCGAATGACCTTTATTAAGGTTATGGTTGCTTTTATTTCATTATTTTAAAACAATTCACCTTTGTTTTTCAGAATTTGTTAGTTAGTTGATTTTAGAAATATGAGTTTCTCTTTGCTGCTTTTGGGAGTATTACAAAATGGATATGTGAGATTGGATGCTAGCTTGTGCACGGTGTCAACTTAGATTACTCCAGATGATCGGAGTTAGGAGTGCTCGATTCTCCTAATTCAAGGATGAAGTTTAAGCCTTTTAGGTTAAAGGAAACGTGAATTCCATGGCCTTGGCTTGAATTATGAAGTTTGGTTCTGTATTGCTTTGTAAATTTTCATCGTTTTAGTTTATTGGAATCTCTCTAGTTGATCGACTAGACCAATTGAAATTATTTTAAATCAGAATAACCAAGTAACGTTTTATCCAATGGTTAGCTATAGTGCTATACTCTGGAGTTGGCAGGTCTTTGGTTCAATCTTGAATTAATGAAAGCTCAAATTGAATGGGAAGCATATGCAAAAAATTCCTGCAACCTCTTGAGATTGAATCTAACATCAGTTTTTTCCTGTGCCTGCTCCATTGTTCTATTTTGCCATCTTTTGTCTCATGATAAGCCTAATCCGATAATCAATGACTTTTTTAGCCGCCATCAGCAGAGATTATGTTGGATATGCGAAGTTTATCCCTCTCCTCCTCTCTCTGACATATAGATTATTGGTACTCTATATTGATGCTCTTTCCCTTTTTTGTCAGTGGTTATTGTGAACATACATGTCATGGCTTTGATATGTTTCTTTCTGGTATTGTTTCCTCTAGCACAAGCAACCTTATGTTTTGTTGCAATCTTCGATGCAGATTTCCACCTTTCTTGCTAACCGTCTTGCCTCCACTAGAGTTGACTTTTCTTGCCATATCACTGTTCTCTATTTCTTTTCTTCTTCTTTTATGTGATGGCAACAGAATTCATTAACATTAATAAGTAATCTCAAACCTCGATTTCTTTTCTTGCAGTAGAGGTGATTCTTTTTGTAATCTTTGTCTCTGAAGTGAAGGTTTCACTATTTTTATTGTATGTGCTCAGGATATATTGTCAACTCTAATCTGCAATAAGACATGTATACTGGCAGCAACTAAGTTGACAATTATAATATGAACCAACTGGCCAGGCAGCAGGCCTTATCCTAAGAGAGGAGAGAGAAGGTGTAACATTATGAAGATTTTTATTTGAAAGGATAATGAATATAAATGACTGCACAGTGACTACATCTTCCTCACTTCCTGCTACTATAAAAGTGATCTCTCCTCATTTGGGCATTTTGGGAAAAACTTTTTTTTTCTTTTTCTCAAGCAAGTCTGTTTCTTAGATACATTTCCTCTTGCATTATTGGGGAGGAGGAAATTCCTAGTAAATTGGGTTACTTAGAAAGATAAGTTTGTCCCTTTGTCTTGGTAATATGATGTATGGAAAGACGTTTCTTTCTCAAGCACTAGAAGACAGCCTTTCGTCATATCTACTCCTTAGATACACCTTCCTCTTGCAAATATTGTCGCCAATTTGACCTACTATTTGCATGAAAGTGGGTCGTACCTTGAGGCTTAAGCACCGCTTGAGGATTGTCTGTGTTTGGGGATGATTAGTTTTCAAAAGGCTCGATGCACTATTTATATGGCCGCTGTTGCTACTTGAGTGTAGCCATAATATCTCCTTTTTTTTTGCTCGATCGTAGCCATGACAGACAGCTCTTTAAAGTACAAAGCATCCGTGCTTTATGTTATACCAATTTTCTTTTGTATATTTGGACAATTGATTGAAATTCTTATCTGTTTCACTAATGGATGGGTTTATTTTATTATATCGGCATTGCAATAGCTAGTGTGGAAAAAACATTTCTGCAACCTTCTTATTCCTTCCCCTCTTTATTTTTGCAGGATAACTATTGGGTGGAGAGCTAGTTGATATTAGATCCAGAAGGTACTATATAGAAGCAGATACAAGTCTGCTCCTCATCAAGCACGACAGATAAGATGGACGACGGAGGCCATCGAGAAAATAGGAGACACAGAATGGATTATTCTAAAGGAGGTTATGCACCGGTAAGAAAATTGCAATTATTATGAAAGGTCAAGGCAATACAACTACTACACCTTAATCACAAGCTAGCTGGGAATGTACTGAATACATTGCAAGAATTTACTGAATATAATGAATCATACAATAACAAGAATGCTTAGTATATTTCAATTTTTTTTTTGAATATATCTTGACATCATGATCAGTAGTAATGTAGTTCACTACTATTACTTTCACTGTAGTGGAACGTGGTACCTCCTTACCAGATGAAGGACCAAGAGGCTTTCATCATGAATACAAAAATCAGGATGGTCTTTGCTGAAAGAGATGCTGCTGTTGAAGAACGGGATAGAGCAGTGATTGAAAAGAAGGCAGCATTCGCTGAGCGAGATTTCGCAATCCAGCAGCGAGATACCGCATTTGCTGAGCGAGATACTGCCGTAAAAGAAAGGGACAATGCAATAGCTGCCCTCCACTTTCTCGAAAGTACCACGAATGGCTCATTGGGTTGTAGGACACGTGGGACAAAGCGCCCTGAGCAACCTAAAAATCATCGCAACTATAACACGGATTCTGTTTGTATCAATAGGGATGTGCCTGTAGCTGATGCCTTTCCTATATCGGCCATATCATCTGAAGCTGCCAAAGCACTCCAAGTAAAACGTTCAAAAGTAAACAAAGGCATGTCAACAAAGTCAGCAAAATCCCCAAGGAAGACAAAGAAAGTGAATGAAGATTTGAATCGGCATCTTACAACGGATGGATCTAAAGCTGAATGGGATGCTCAGGATCTTGGCTCGATAGACCAGATCCAATTTGACGAGTCTACCATGCCAATACCTGTTTGCACATGTACAGGAATACCAAGGCAGTGTTACAAATGGGGAAGTGGGGGCTGGCAGTCATCTTGCTGCACTACATATCTGTCAGAGTATCCACTACCACAATTGCCAAACAAACGACATTCCCGTTTAGGTGGTAGGAAAATGAGTGGAAGCGTTTTTAGCAGATTGCTTACAAGGCTTGCAGTAGCTGACCGTGATCTGTCTATGCCCATTGATCTTAAGACTTATTGGGCTAAACATGGTACAAATCGCTACATTACCATTAAGTGATGCATCAATGTTGATTTTCTAGCCAGTTGCTATATTAGGCCTGGATGCCAGAGATGCTTGATAGGTAGTCGAGGAAGCAAAACAAAGAGCTTGACTTAATGAATGATCAAAAGCCCTTTCGGATGGTCACACGATGACCTTGTGCTGTGACTAAAGGTCTTGTAACTGACTTTTGGTTCAGTTATTTACAGCACTTTTTTGGTACTTATTGTTAGTTCTCTGTTTTTTAGCACTTAATCTTGTACAAAGGAGTTTCTAGGAATTGCAGGTATACTACTTTGAGCTTCTCCTTATTCATAATAACTAATAAGAAAGCTTCTAGTTTTCATGATTCTCATCTTAGTTGAACCTTAACTTGTTCATTAACTCATTGCAACTTCTCCTTCTCTCTGTTCCTGTAATGCAAGTACTTGAATTTAACTTTCTAGCAACCTCAGCCTGATGATGTTGTTAGCTCATTGAAAGGATTGCTTACTATAACTGATTAAGATGTCGCACAAGAGACGGTCAATGAAGTTACTTCCTATCCACGCTAGTCTTGGTGGATAGAGTTATTTGTTACTTGTGTCGGGTGTGTGTGACAAACTGGTTTGGACGTTACAAAAAAGTAGATTAAGCAGTCCTAAAATGAAGTTAGATAACAAAGTGTTATTAATGATCTTAACTTCTTTTTAACATGAAAAGCCTAATGCATTTTGACTCCAGAATCTGGAAGCAAATACAATATTGTTCCACCGAATATTTCAGTTTCAATGAGCTGATTTTATCATACAAAATTATGCCCAAAAAAGTTAGGTATCCTAACTAACCAATTTTTCAGCATTTTCACATTTGGTTCATCAACAGGAAGTATCCTTAGATTGTCAAATTAGACCAAACATTTTCTTACTTTCAATCAAAATCTCAGGAATTTCTAGACGAAAATATTGACTAATGTGCCTCTCAATATAGAAATTGTAGAGGTCTCGGGTTGGAGCCCTCAGGGAGCACTCCTCCTCGAATGGGGATCTAACGTGGCGTGAATCTGAAATACTCGGGCTCTAATATGGGTATTGGATAGGGAGACACCATGTGGGAATGATTCTTAAAATTAATTATTTAGTTAGGTATAAAGCGTAAACATCTTATGCCGGTAAATATTTATCTTGACCTACCTCCTTGTGCATGCAACATGTGTAGATATACAAGTTTTTACTTTGAACTATATATAAGTAGCTTAAAATCTTTAAAAATATATTTATACTAATCTCACATTACATATGAGTTGTATGTGCAATATTTTACTTTGCAACCACTGCATCAAATTATGAATCTCTCAAATTTAAAAAGCAAGAAAAATGAAATGGGTATCATGTCAAAGACAACATAATTAATTTCTTATCTAACTAGAATTTTTTTCCTACACATAAATATGAAACACCATATAAGTTGGTCGTGGCTTGTTCATCTACTGTCAGACATCATGTTGACAACACCTACATATGCTCATGTTTAATATCACACCAAAATTTGTGACATTACAATATACAATTTGTATTTTCCACATTATTTTCTTGGTTTCATGCACCTATACATGTTCCTTGATAAAAAATGAAGCAAGTGACTATCAGAGTCAGAATTCAGAATTTGAATATGATATGATTGGAAATATGTGTTTAATGGAAGAAAAAAAATTGTGATGTTATGTTGCTTTCACTCGAATTAATGTCGAGATGAAATACTCCTTTTTTCATGATAATGGTGGGATCAAATGAGTGTTACACGCCATGAATTCAAATTAACTATAGTTTTAATGCGTATGGAAAACTTTTTAAAAAAAAATTACAAGTCCAATGCTGCCGACATGTGGACCCATATCAACTTTTTTTTTCTCTCGCTTTTAATACTAAAAAAAAAAAAAAAAAAAATGGATAAATTTTTATATTATCCAAATAGCGCTAAGATTTAAACACGTGGGTGTGTACAAGAGAAATGGGCCCACAGTCCCCAAATTTCAATGGTCAAAGTCAACTAATTGCCGTCACGATAATTTGTGCCAATAATTTAGGCATAATCACTCTTTTGTTGATTATTGCTTTTGCATGAACACATCAATAAATTTATGATCGGTGAATTAAACGCATGTCATTAATATGCTATTTAAATAAAGAAGGATATAAACATCGAATTTGGTAGTCAAATATTTTTTGAATTATGCATCAATTAACCTAAAGGATCTATATTATTTATGTATGTTCAAGAATTTCTTAATTATAATAAAAGAGTATATTATTATTCATGTTTGTACTATATAATAACCGATACTCATTTGGGATATATGTCATATCACATCTATAAATAATTTAAAATGTTGAAATTTTACTCTATATATCAAGTGTTTTAAAGATTTTTTATTAATACGTTAAATCATTGGTAAAATAAGATTATAGGAGCGAAGTCGGATCAGATAAATTTATTATTTAAAAATTATATGAAAATAGTATAAGTTGTAGTTTTTCTACTATTAGTACGATGAAAATACATTTAAAATATTGATAAATTAAAGTTCATATAGTTTAACTATTGAAAAATGAAATATAACATGTATTTTGGGACGGAAATGATATTTCTTTTCTATTAACGAATTACACACTCGCTGTCTAGTGGTAGATGAATTTATCAATTAATGTAACTGATAATTATATATTACCAATTAATTATCCCCATAAAAAGAAAAGAGAAATAGAGTTTATTTGGACCTCTTCACCCTTTCTTTTCCAATTACTATATAGTACTATATATATATTTGATTCATAAAATTTTTGCAGAACTATTAAATGCATTCCTACCTATATAAGATATTTTGCAACTAATTTTTTTACTTATATTGTGAAGTTCTAAAAAATGTAAAGTGGTTTTCTTTAATCACGAAAAAGGAAGAAGAGCTTTCGTGTTACATAAATTTATTTATTACTATCAGTATTTACTCAATATATTTCAAACTTTGATAATATATGGCAAAAATTAATGCAGTTTGACTTAAAAAGAATCGAAATTAGAATGCAATATTTATTAATAATTTCTTTTCAATAATATTACGCTTCGTAATGAGAAATATAGAAATGTACTATTTTCTAATTTCACATACATATGATAAAATTTATTCTCTAAATGCTTCATTACTATGCGTATTGGGAGTGTTAAAGTGTATCACAAAGATCGAAAGTAATAAATTTATGTCTTCATATATGATCTTAGATTATAATCCTATCACGAGTTGATATTTTAATTGAGTCACAAAAAAATATAAAGCATGAAAACTATTTGGGGCTTCTAAATACTTCACAACAGAGACTATTTAAAATTCAAATACTACTTTATATTTTCTATATCTATTGACAATCCAATAAAATCTCTAAAAGAGGAATATGATTTTAGTGGTAAATATTGAAGTAGGATCATATGATAAATATTTAATCGTATAGTGTGTTTACATTAATTTATGAAGTTAATTTTAAGAGTATAAACAACATATTATTTAGGCTTAATAAATTGATAACTTTTTATTTTTTTAAATAAAATTTTAATTTAGACACTCAAACTATAATTTATTTCAATTGAGCAGATGTAATATGGAATTTCTCTCTCTCTATATATATACACTTTTAGTTTAATTTTACAAAAAACGTTTAATCATATTTCTATTCGTGCATTAGGCAAATAAGTTAAACACTGCAAGTTCTGTCACTTTCTTTAATTATACGCATAAGTTATAAAACCGCATGTTTGTTACAATTAAGATTGATGTGAATAATTAAAGAAAACAATATATTTTTTATTGATTAACTTAACTACCTAATAAACGTTTGTTAACAAACCTAATTTTTATTAAGAAATTTAAACCAAAAGTATCTATTAAAAATATTCTCTCATGCGTTCCTATGTTCAAATACATAATTTAAATATCTAAATAAAATTTAATAATAAATTTAAGGAGTGGTTCATATATTAATCCATCATTCAACCATAGTCAAGTAATAAATATATAAAAAATATATTATATATTTATTAATTTTATATAAATGCTCGATATGAATAAATATCTATCAAGATTATTACACCCCAAATAAGATGAAACTTTGAATATCAAGGACAAATAAAATGGTTATTTGTGAACTTAAGTCCAAACTTTCAGTGACAATTGCAAATCAATCTCTAATAAGAAGAGTATTCCACACGCTCTTCAAAAGAGGTTAGTTACTCCACACGCTCTTCAAAAGCGAGTATCCCACACGCTCTTCTAAGAGATTGCAATTCATTTGGTAGCGGTATAATAAATAAGTTATTCATGTGTTCGAATGGTAAACATGAGATAAAAGTATTCACATATAAAGTTAATACCCTCATAATATTTGAGTTGCTAATTTAGAAATTCACGTAATTAATAAGAGTGCATATATAAGTTATGAAGAAAGTGAAATAACTAATACATATATAACTAATTCTTACCTTACAAATACCTGAATAACTCTAACTAGCTACGAACGCCTCTGGATATTGTATTACATGGGACTATACACCAAAAAAGGGGGAAAAAAATCTTTTATTTTAAGACCAAAAAAAAGAAAAATACAATAAGTAAGAACAAAAAGAAAGAGAGAGATTCATTGCTACATAATCTGCGGTGATAGAGGGAGAAAAAAAAAGATTGGATAAATGCAGTCGGAATGAAATTCAAATTGAAATGCAAATGCAAATGAAATTGAAATTCATATTAAATTCACGCGTCTTTCAAGTAGTAGTAGAAAGTATAGTAGTCTTGTCATGAAATCCGTGTAATTATAGTTGTAAGTAGTCATCTTCGTTGATAACAGTGAGATAGAGAGAGAGAGAGAGAAACAAGAAAAATATCACAGAAAAAACAGTATTGCAAGGAAAAAAAGTACACACAGAGAGGAATAGAGGAGCGTCTTCTTCATCTTCTGTTGAAAATGGTGGGTTTACACTCAGGTATTGTCAAAGACACAATTTTTTTGTTTCCCATTTCGTTTTCTTGATGATTAGATGAATACCCTATTCTTTGTTTCTAATGATTTGTTGATTTTTATGTTAAAGATTGGTACTTTTTGGGGTTTTGCATTGTTTTTTGTTTTGGGGTTTTATGAAATTGATGAGCTTTGAAAATTCAGGTGTAACAGAACTGTAAAGGTTGGATTTTGGTAAAGTTGAAAGGGTTTTTTTTAGTTGACTGGTTGAGTTGAAATTTGGGGAAAAAGAAATGGCTGGTGACAATGACGAAGGTAATAGTGATATGGTCCAGAGACTTCAATCATCATTTGGGACATCATCTTCTTCACTTCCTAAACAGCTTCAACCTATTTCGATGAACCAATTGGACATACCCCAGTTGACAACTTCTCAATTTAGGGGTCAAATGAGGCAATTTTCTCCCAATTTTGGTGTTGAAAATAGTAAAAGAGTAGGTATACCGCCTTCTCACCCGCAAATGCCCCCTATTTCACCATATTCTCAGATCCCTGTAACCAGGCCAGGGAATCAGCAAATAGGTATGCTGAACTTTACTAGTGCAGGGCCATCGCATTCGCGATCTTTATCACAACCAGCGTTTTTCTCACTGGATTCCTTGCCACCCTTGAGCCCTTCACCGTATAGGGAATCCCCGTCCACGTCTATGTCTGACCCGATATCTGCTGATGTCTCAATGGGTGATCAGGATGGCAATTCACATTCTTTATTGCCGCCTACGCCTTTCTCTAGGTGTAATTCATCGAGGGCAGGGGAGAGTCTTCCTCCTCGCAAGGCTCATAGGAGGTCTAATAGTGATATACCATTCGGCTTTTCTGCTATAATGCAGTCCTCGCCACCACTTGTTCCGTTAAGGAGTCCTGGTGCTCTTGAAAGGTCAGTTCCTTCAAGGGATAATTCGGGTGGTAAACCAGTTCAGTTGGTTAAACGTGAATCTATGTGGGAAAGAGGAAATGATTATAACAATGTTGAAGGGATGGGTGAGAGGAAATCTGAAGGAGAAGTTGTGGACGACCTGTTTTCTGCGTATATGAATTTGGACAACATTGATGCATTTAACTCTTCGGGAACTGATGAGAAGCTGGGTATTGAGAACCGTGAAGATTTAGATAGTAGAGCGAGTGGTACAAAGACGAATGGTGGTGATAGCAGTGATAATGAAGCTACAAGCAGTGTCAATGACAGTAGCAGTGGCAGTATGCAGAAGAGGGAAGGGGTCAAAAGGAGTGCTGTGGGAGATATCGCTCCGACCACTAGACACTACAGGAGTGTTTCGATGGATAGTTTTATGGGGAAGTTAAACTTCATTGATGATTCACCAAAATTGCCTCCATCTCCTGGACCACGCCCAGGCCAACTCTCACCAACCAATTCACTTGATGGAAATTCAAACAGCTTCAGTTTGGAATTTGGAAATGGTGAATTTAGTGGAGCTGAATTGAAGAAAATTATGGCAAATGAAAAACTTGCAGAGATAGCTTTAGCAGATCCAAAACGAGCCAAAAGGTCAAATTCCCTTTGAAGTGATGCATCTATTTGCCTTTTCAATATCATTCCTCTATGCTTTGCAGCTGACATTCCGTATTTTGTTGTTTGTTGTTGTAGGATTTTAGCCAACCGTCAATCTGCTGCTCGTTCTAAAGAAAGAAAGATGAGATACATTGCAGAGTTAGAACACAAGGTTCAGACATTGCAGACTGAAGCCACCACATTATCTGCTCAACTGACCCTCTTGCAGGTGATAAACTTTTCAATATTGTCCTGTTTAATACTTCTAATCATCGTATTATCACTGCTTAACAATATCTTGTACTTGCATTCAGAGAGATGCGACTGGGCTGACAAGCCAAAATAGTGAACTGAAGTTTCGTTTGCAAGCCATGGAACAGCAAGCTCAACTTCGTGATGGTATTAATCTTGCTTCTGTGATCTATGACTTCGTGTATTTGTCAGCAAATGTTTCATCTATGACTCTCTACGTTGCTAATTATCATTTTTTTTGTTGCTAGAAATCGATTCACTTACTCGTAGCATCAGTCTATGCTTCAATTTTCCATCTTTTTTGTTTCTGTTTATTTGGGGGTGGGGGGTTGACGATGTTAGGCTTCTATGTTGTCTGCTGTTTCCCTCAATGCTAATAGAGAACAGGCCAGATGCTTCGTGTATTTTTATGCTTGTGAGATTGTTTGGTATTATAGAAAGACAAATATGAAACCTTTTAGTGTTTGCTATAACAGCTCTAAATGAAGCATTAACTGCTGAAGTACAACGCTTGAAGATTGCAACTGCGGAGCTTAGTGCAGACGCATCCAAGTTTCAGCAGCTTTCTCTCAATCCTCAGATGTTCCAGTCGCAGCAGCAACAATCTAATCAGCTAAACATGCATCAGTTGCAACAGCAGCAGCAACAACAACAATCATCTCAGCCCCAACAACATGCTCAAGCACGACAACAACTTAACAGCTCTACAACTTCAAAGCATGAATCGAAGTAGTAGTTTTGGGAAATATCCGATCGTCATAATATTTATATTAGTTTGTTGATAGATGTTGCAAGTGTTTTCATATCATTCAATGCATTCATTCATTTAGTTCTGCATTCACAACAAAACACACCAAGTCTTGGTATTTATTATCTATAGGACATGCATGTTCATTGGATTTACTAGTCACAAAGAGTCTCGTGATGTATACAGTTAGTTCTTTTTTTTGTTCAACAAGGATATTGGATTCAAGGTCATATGAACTTGACTCGTTTTGGTATTATGGAAGTTTAATTCAAATTTGCCTGCTTCATGTTCCTTCGAGTTGCAACTTTGATTAGTAATTCTTCTGTTTCTTTTTCTCTGGCGGAGTAATGAAAGTAAGTTTCACCAGTGACATTCCTCGCTGATTGTGTCCTCCCTAGTTCCCACCCTCCAACAAGTTCCACGAGTAGGCATTTCACAATGATTGTGTCCTCACCCCCAACCCCCTATCTCCATCCTCACCTTTCAGAGTATTTATCTAAATTATATACAAATGCTTTTAGAATAACATTTTTGTAAGATGCCGACTTACCTTCGTATGGAACACACCCATAGTAGTGCTTTTTCTGAAGTAATAAGTTAAATTTTATTCCTAGATTCGTCCTATACCCATCACAATCATGCAAGTTATTCGATATGGGAAGAAATGAGATAAGAATATGTAGAATAACATCCTATCCTGTTTTGTTTTGTTTCTTGGCGCATATGTTCTTTTAGCCACGTTCGATTATGTATATTTCCTGCAAAAATGTGCCATCTCAAACTTCTAACTTCACATTGATTTACACAAATAACCAACTTTTGAAGTTCGAAAAGTGGTCACATGGTCGGAAGTTTAAAATTCAAAATGTGTAAACAAGAGTAAAAGACTCACCAGAGGACATAGATAATCTATTTTTGAAACTCCATTTAAGGCAAGGTGAAAAGTGGTTACGGATGCAATTAGTTGTATCTGTGTTTGCTAATATACAAATATTTTACTTACAATAATATTGGCAAGAAAGTCAGGATGGCCGAGTGGTCTAAGGCGCCAGACTCAAGTTCTGGTCTTCGTAAGAGGGCGTGGGTTCAAATCCCACTTCTGACATTTTTTTTAATTTCATTTTTAATCATTTTCCCTTTTCATGTTTTTATCTTATTAGTTATAAAATAAAATTATTATCAGTTAATCCTTATATTAAATGACCCTTTGCATCCCCGTACCAAGCGATCCCTTGTATCGTGAAGCTTATATCAAAACATTCAATTATGAATCTAAACACACTAAAAACTTAACATTTCTTAAATAGTTCATAAATAAAATTTTATAGTTAATACTAGACTTTTAAAATCCCGTAACAAATGAATTGTAAAATTTAGTACTATATATTTACAGGTATGAAAATTAAAATTAATAATTCATAATATTATATGTTTATTAATTTTGAACCTCGTAAAAGAGGGTGAATAGCAGAGTCCGGAGCTAAAAGGGCAAAACAATTAAGCAAAGGCAACAAAATTGAGGATCAAATATAAAAAAAAAAAATATTTGGATAAAAGGATGAATGTCGTTAAATCGTTGGTTGGAAGGCGCATGCTGACAAGCGCCTTACAAGACATTCGGCCTGCGCCTTACAAGGCACATGTCAGCATGCGCCTTCCAACCAACAATTTAACGGCATCTATCCAAATGTTGCCCTTTTGGTTTGATCTTCAATTTTTGTTGCCCTTTTAAAAATTTTGCTCATTTTTTTTGCCCTTTTGGCTCCGATATTGAAAGTGTAGTATTGTTTTCCGGAAAATATTCATTTATAAAATGGAAAAAGGTCAAAATTACTCTCGAACTATTCAAAATAGCTCATATATACCCTTTAATTATGTTTGGAATCAAAATTACTCTTGCCGTCTATATTTTGGACCACAAATACCCTTAAAACATTATCTTTGTCATTAGAGCTGACATGACAGTCCATCCAGGCATTCCAACATGACAAAAATATCTTCTTCTCAATAATGTTGTTCTTCATTGTTCATCCCTATCACAAAAAAGAAAATCAAATATAATTCTCCCATTATTCTTGTTTGAGTTGTTGTTCGAACTTTGGAACTATAATTTCAAAGTGTGCTAAAGTTTGTTTGAAGTTGTAATTGCGTGTTGAAGGATTGAGTTCATTGTTTGGGTTTTGGGGTCATAGATTCACAAAATCGATTTTTAGATTTTCAAGTTTTTTTGAACTCTTTCAAATATTTTTTTGGGATTTCAACTCAGATCTTCATACATCAATCTTCAAACTAAGAAAATAGTTGTTAAATGCCAATTTCCAGCTTCAACTGCAATATCCAAGCAATTTTTAGTAACATTCAATTAAATCTCTTCAAATTTTGCACTTCAAAAAAGCTAGAAATTTCTCACCAACAAGCTTTCAAATGAGTAGCTATTTTCGAGTTTCAACACAAAAAGAATGACTTCAAGAGTTTTCCAACATCTTTCAACCTTGAGAATTAAATTTTCAGCCTCATATTCGATGACATCAAAACCTAAACAATGAACTAGATCATTCAACACACAACTACTATTTCAAATGAACTTCAGCGCAATTCGAAATTGAAATTTCAAAGTCCGAACAATAACTCATACAAGAACAATGAAAGAACTATTTTTGATTTTTTTTTTCCAATAGAGATGAACAAGGAAGCACAACATAATTAGGAGGAAGAGATTTTTGCCATGTTGGATTGATTAGGTGGACTGTCATGTCAGCACACATATGACAAAGATAACATTTAAGGGTATTTATGATCCAAAACATAGACGACAAAAATAATTTTGATCTCAAACATAAATAAAGAGTATATATAAGCTATTTTGAATAATTCGAGGGTAATTTTGACTCTTTTTCGTTTATATAAAACAGTTTACCGGGACTTTAAAACCGCAAACGTAATCTTAAAACCCCGCCTCATGGGAACAGAAACCCTAATGGACGAGTTGCCGGCGGCAACCGCAACAGCGGTGGAGCAGCCGGAAACTCCACTGCAATCCCCTTCATCGAACGCTGATGACGGAGGAGTGAGTCAAGAATTTAGAACCCCAGAAGAGTTGGTTGCTAAATCCATGGCTCCTGTAAAGAGAGAGTATCTTCGCCCTCCACCTTCCAGACCTTCTACCAATAATAGCAACAACAACACTACTGTCGGAGTCGAAAATGATGATGCAGCTGAGGCTGAAAGAGCTCCTATTCTTAAGGACAAAAAATCCAAACGCCAAATTAAGCGTGAACGCCGTGAGGTGATTTTCATTATATATTAAAAAAGGTTTAATTTTGTTAGGCGAATTGAATTGGAAGAAAAGTTACTTACCAGTATTGGAATGAAGTAGTCTAAATACAGTTGAGATAGATGACATTTATAGCCCACCCGACTAGCCCATAGTTGATTCGAACTTGAGTTTATTTTTTTTCTCTGCAAATGAAATGTTTGAAATGATTGCAGGAACAAAAATCTCCATTGCATCTTTGTCCTGAGGTGGCCAAATCAGGAAAAGTTAGTGCGTGTCCATATGGTGATACATGTCGGTTTAGTCACGATGTGGAAGCTTTTAAAGCTGTGGTAAACTAAGAAATAAGATTTTTTCTATCGTTCTGATCGTGTTATGCTTAATGGAATGCCATAAAACTACAATCTTTGCTGTTGTTTTGAGTGCAGAAACCAGCTGATATAGAGGGTAGCTGCCCTTTTCTGGTTTATGAAGGGCCATGTCGTTATGGATTGGCTTGTAGGTTTGCAGGGACTCACAGAGACGATGTTTCAGCTCCAACTGAGAATTTGCCTGGGAAGAGTTCTGAACTAAATTTTTTCAATAAGGACACTCAGAAACTTCTGTGGAAAAATAAAATGAAGTTTCCCAAGGCTGAAGCCACTCTCAAACTTCTTGGACTTAAGGTTTGTGCAGCTCGCTATTTCTTCTTCCATTCTTCAATATCAAATTTGGGGGAAAAAGTGACTCTTTATTAGACAGACATCAATTTTAGCCTGATGAACAAGGTGTTTGAGCATTAGGAAGCAGTCTCATACCTGTATGATTTTTTTTCTGTGAATTGTTTCTCTTGTTCATTATAACTTCTTATTACAGGGCATTCCTAAAGATAAAACATTGGCTGATAATGGGGAAAATGGCCAAGTCGCGCCAAAAGAGCCAGCCACGGACACCAAAACAGACAGCAATGTAGTTGCTAATGACAGTATCAGTCCTTCCATTTCACCAGAAGATAATGTAGATGGAAATAATTTGGCTGATGATGCTAGACCTTTAAAGAAGGCAAAGTCATCTGTCAATGAAATTTGTTCCTCCCAAGTTAGCAGTGGTTGTGTTAGATGCTTTATTCCTTTATGAGCATTCAGGTTGTTTCTTATGGAGAGATGAAAGCTTATGAACCTGATATTATCTATTATGACAGGTTTAAGTGTTCAAGGGGGAGTTCCTGACGGCAACTGTGGTGTGAATAAATCAGAGCCAACTGCTGATACGATGACAGATTCTGATAAAAGCCTTAAATTGCACCCCCGGGATAAAAAGCTTATTGATTTTCGAGACAAGCTCTATCTTGCTCCTTTGACCACAGTTGGGAATCTGCCTTTTCGTAGAGTTTGCAAGGTGCTAGGAGCTGATGTAACATGTGGAGAGATGGCAATGTGCACAAATCTCTTGCAGGTCAGTCGCTGCTTATTATTGATGGGATAAACACAAGTTAGCATTAAAATTATTCATAAATGCCTCAAGATAGAATGAATGAGAGTGAGGCTCAGTGAAAAACTTTCTGTGGTAATTTAATGGTTAGGAAGTAAGCTGAGAAGTGCTATTATAAAAATTGCATATATTTTCTTGTTAACCCTTCGACACATGAGTTCATTCAAATGCAACTGAATTGGATACGTGTGTGTTATACTTTTGGTTTCCACAAGAAATAAATCTGCATGTGTTCCCTACCTCATCCTCAAGTTTAGAGAAACATCTGCAATGGTTTTGTATGGCAGGTACACAACTTGTTCAGTTATGGATACGTAGCTTTGGCTTCTATGATAATCATGTCCTTGCCTCTTGTCCACCATTTTCCATCTCAAATGACCTTTTTTTTTTGCTTGGTTGTTTTAAGTTCTAGAACCCTTCTCCCTATTTGAGACTTTCCGTAAGTTCATTTGATGATTTATGACATGCGAGCATGGGTGGCATGGGTCCTGAGGTAACTTAACCATCTATTAATTCACGTATTATGGCTAATGCAGGGCCAAGCATCTGAGTGGGCACTGCTGAGACGGCATTCATCCGAAAATTTGTTTGGTGTTCAGATTTGTGGGGCATATCCAGACACTGTTACAAAGACAGTTGAGCTTATAGAACAAGAATGCTCTGTGGATTTCATTGATATTAACATGGGATGCCCAATTGATGTTGTAGTTAACAAGGGTGCTGGATCAGCTCTTCTTACAAAACCAACGCGGATGAAGAGTGTAGTAGAAGCTGCTTCTTCAACAGTTGGTACACCAGTAACTATCAAGGTAGGGTGGACTGCTTTCCCTTTTATTTTGTAACTCTTGGAGATCAACATACCTGGGCATAGGTAATTAATTGGCGTTATGATTAATTTCAAAAAAATTAATTGGCGTTGTGATATGACATTCCCCGTCCCCACCCCAATGGCAGCTGTGGAGTAATTTATTGGTTTTCTGGGTTTGTATTGTTCACAATCTGGTTCACACATGCCCTTGGTTTCTTAAGGAATTTATGGAGATGCTTGACAGTATACCGTTTTCCTACTTTAGGTACGAACTGCTTATTTTGAGGGGAAAAATCGCATTGATTCTCTAATTGCAGATATGGGTAGTTGGGGTGCAACTGCAGTAACCATACATGGCCGATCACGTCAACAGCGCTACAGTAAGCCTGCTGACTGGGATTATGTGTATCAATGCGTGCGAAAGGCCCCCAAGTCATTACAAGTCCTTGGAAATGGTGATGTATTTTCTTACGTAGACTGGAACAACCACAAAACTGAGTGTCCTGAACTTTCTACATGTATGATTGCTCGAGGTGCATTAGTAAAGGTTAGTAGTATAATGTTTTCTGCTCTTCTATTTCCATTGTGTAAAATTTGTTACTGTTGCATGTTCATTCTATATGTGCCTCTTGGAGTTTATCTGCACTAAACAGCACATCATAATTTTGCAGCCTTGGATATTTACCGAAATCAAGGAACAGAGGCACTGGGACATTACATCTGGCGAGCGGCTAGATATCTTGAAGGATTATGCACGGTTTGGTCTTCAACACTGGGGTTCTGATTCGAAAGGTATATAGTTATGTGAGTAATGTTATCGTACAGTAAGAAGTTTGTCTTGTCAATCAACCTGACGTTAATTGTTGCAATCTATTGGAAGCATGCCATAAAGATGAGCTATCATGTTTATATTTGCATCCATGCTTACTCATAGAACTGAGTGTTGTCGCCTTTACATCATCACATGTTAGTTCTTTTACATCATATATATAAGAAGTTGAGATAAGATAACATGTGGAATTGCTATATTTACGCTAATATGTTCCAGGCATGTGCAGACTTGCTGAACTGTGCTTAATATCTGGCCCTTTATAGCCAGGATAAATGGAATTGATACTGCTTGTTATCTACATTCTTAAGTTATAACATTCTTCTATTAGGTTCACTTGTCCGATATATTAGGGAAGCGTCCTGTTAGATTGGACATTGAAAAATATGAGGCTGTGATGCTTCTTTTTAAATTTGTTATCCATTTTACACTAGCCGGTAATTTATGTATGCATCCTGTACATCCTATGGTTATTCATTCTTTTCTTGAATATCTGTGAAGACGTAATTGCAAGAGCTACATGTATGCTGGGAGAACCTTCCATTGTTTGTCTTGAATAGATGGGGTTTTTCCTCTATACATTTTATTCTGGCTGCAGTTTGCTTTGTTTGCTATATACTTGTACCTGAGAAATTCTTGAAGATAAATTATCATTATCTATACCTAATGTTTGCATCAAATGAGCGCAGGAGTAGAAACAACCAGACACTTTTTGTTGGAGTGGCTTAGCTACACATGTCGGTACGTTCCAGTTGGCCTGTTAGATATTATCCCACAAAAAATAAATTGGCGACCACCCTCATACTACGGTAGGGATGACCTAGAGACACTAATGGCCTCTGATTCTGCTGCTGACTGGGTACGTAATTTATTGTTCGTACACATAGTATTGTTAAGCACTTCAAACATTTATTCTTCTCTCATTGTAATGTGCTATATATATTCCCTCGACAGGTAAGGATCTCCGAGCTGGTACTCGGGAAGGTTCCTTCTGGCTATTCGTTTGCACCAAAACACAAGTCCAATGCTTATGACAGAGCAGAGAACGGCTAAGACCATTTTGTTGTTATTACTGATGCGTCTGATTCTAATTTTTGCTGAGCTCTTAGCGACCTTCCTCCTCTCATGATCAGTGGCTTATTTATCATCAAGTACGAGTTTGATATGTCAATTCATAATAGCTTACTGTTAGGGCTTTTATATAGCCCTTACGATTTTGTTTATTCTAAAATCAATATTATTACAGTTTTTTTATTGATATACTCAACTGAGAAGATCATTCTTCTTGGTTAACTTATAAAAAATGTTTCATTTTTTGGAAACGTGAATTGTATTTGTAGAAGACATGATGTATAGTTTTATGAGATACTCGTTTCAATTAAGTCTAATCAATTGAATTCCTTAATTAGTGTACTGAGATGGTTGGTCATTTAGGTAAACTGTGTTTTTTATTAATTTACCTTTATTAAAAAATAAAAACTATGATACCTTGTCTGTATTTTCTTCCTTTAACTACTCTTTTAGGTATCTAAGCATTGCCTATATATTTTCTGACGGGATTAACGGCTTGCATTTCAAGCTGGTGGTATTAAACCTATTAAGTACTCTATTCAACTGTTACACTTTTATTTGACTTTGGAAGGTAATGTATTACTGTGCTGATGTCTTACGCATAGACCGAAGCTATTGAGTTCTGCCAAATCAAATATACTACCTCCGCCCCAGGGCCCAATGCATCCAGGACTTTAATTTTGATATATGCAAACATACACTGAAAAAATAATGGAAAATTCCACTGTGACGTTACGGTTTAGAATATGTAAATTGTCAAATGTTGAATCCTTCCTAATGTTTTCAGTACGTACGCAAATCCACTTTATAGAGTAGTTGTTGGTGTGTTGAGTTAATGGAGTAGTTGCATTTCCATCTCATGTGGACTTAATAAAAAACAGTCAAATTCAAGAATTTCTTCAGTTGATTATCCTATCCCAATAACAACATAATCCTTACAAGAAAAAAAAAACAACTACTAAGGAGACATGGATTCTCCTCTGTTACATGAATTCAAAAGGCAGGCTTCCATCTTCCTCAAAGAGAAAATCAAGACTGCTCGACTCGCTCTTACAGATGTTACTCATACTCAACTGTAACTTCCCTTTTATCTTTTTCCACTACTCAAAAAACAGGAATTAGCAGACACATAAGCTAATTCCAGTTTTTTTTCATCCTTTCTTTTACTTCTTATGAATGATAAAATTTAATTTAAAGGCTGGCAGAAGAAGCTACAACTGGAGATTTGATTGCACCAAACATGCAAACCATGAGGCTAATATCGCGTGCAGCCTTTGAAGTTGATGATTATTGGAGGATAGTTGATATTCTACATAAGAGGTTTTTCAATTTTGCATTACTAGGTGATATTATTTGTAGTATCCTTGATTTGGGAATTTTAGATTTTTATGTGTTCTTACGCGAAAACAGGTTGTCGAAATTTGATAGAAGAAATTGGCGACCATCTTATAAGGCTGTGATGTTATTGGAATACCTGTTAACTCATGGACCAGAAAGTATTGCAGAGGAGTTTCAAAGTGATGAAGATGTCATCAGACAGATGGAAAGTTTTCAATATGTTGATGAAAAAGGGTTGGTCTTAATACTTTGTTTCCCATGCCTTTAGTTAGTTAGAGATAGAGTTTGTAAAGATCAAATCTTTGATGATTCCGTCATCTATGATTTGAGTTGAATTTTTTCCATTAAAACAGGTTTAATTGGGGATCAAGTGTTAGAAACATGTCAGAGAGGGTGATAGGGCTATTGGAAGACAGGAGTTTCCTGAAAGAGGAGAGGCAGAGAGCGCGAAAAGTGACAGTTGGAATAAAAGGATTCGGGAGTTTCTGCAATCGTCCTGTTTCAGGCCAAGAAAGCATGAAAGATGCCATCTCCGAGAGGTACCTGAGAAGCAATTCTGAGTTTACTGATTGCCAAAAGAAGGAGAACCAAATCATGGGCTCAGAGACTATGTTCATTTGCAAGCAAAGATTGGCAAATGCTCTTATAATACACAAGAATGTGGCAAGTGTTATAGATGATCCAATTAGTGATGCCATGGAATGGAATCAACATCCATTTTGTGATATCAGAGATAATCATAGCCGAGCTTCGTTGCTTTCCACCTCCGGATGAAGCAGCAAAGAAATGTCGCTATTCTGGAAAAAAAAAAGACTTATGATAGGAAGCTCTATTTGGTCTTAAGTTATCAAGTATATATGTTTTGAGTGAAGGTGTGATTTCTTGCGACTGTTTGATTTTGTCTATATCCATGTATTAATAGCTCATTTATTATTAATATCATTGTCATAATACTAAATAGAGTCATATCAATTCATTCTTTTAAGCCATGGCACATGTGTTACACAACAAATTCCATTTTGAGAGGAGTTGAAAAAGCACTATCTTGTTCGATATTGACATATACTATAAGATGCCTCCCTCCGAAAAAGTAATCTTTCTTGATAAAGTCGGTTGATTCAAGCTAAATTGTATTCCTTAGGCGTTAGTTACATTTTGACATAGTTCAAAAAAATCTTTCTTCATCCAAAAGGCAAAAAAGAAAGTTGAAGAATGACTAAAGCTGATTCAACCTTGTAACTTTATTTGTGGCCTTTTCACTTGGAAAAGAAAAGAAAATGCACAAATTTCACTTTATAAAGTAAAGTTGCATTTCCATCGCATGTGGATTATAATAAAAAGCAGTTAAATTCAAGAATTCTTTGTAACTACATTTCAGTTGATCATCCACATAACAAAAATTAGTAATACTTACAACTGAGGGAAATGGATTCTCCTTTGTTACATGAATTCAAAAGGCAGGCTTCCTTCTTCCTCAGAGAGAAAATCAAGACTGCTCGACTCGCGCTTACAGATGTTACTCATACTCAATTGTAACTTCCCTTTATCTTCTCCACTACTCAAAAAAAAAGAAGAAGAAGAAGGAATTAGCGACAGATAAAATTTGTAGTTAGTTCTAGTGTTTTTTTAGTTCGTAGCATCATTTCTTATTATGAATGACATGTCTTTATTGATGAGAAATTTAATTGAAGGCTGGCTGAAGAAGCTACAACTGGAGATTTGATTGCACCAAACATGCAAACAATGAGACTAATATCGCGTGCAGCCTTTGAAATTGATGATTATTGGAGGATAGTTGATATTCTGCATAACAGGTTTTCTTTATTTTGTTGCATTACTAAGTGATTGATCTTATTTGTACTTCCCTTGATTTGGGATCTTTGGTTTGGTGTGTGTTTTCTGTTCTTTACTCGAAAACAGGTTGTCGAAATTTGATAGAAGAAATTGGCGATCATCTTACAAGGCTCTGTTGTTATTGGAATACCTGCTAACTCATGGACCAGAAAGTATTGCAGAGGAATTTCAAAGTGATGAAGATGTCATCAGACAGATGGAAAGTTTCCAATATGTTGATGAAAAAGGGTTGGTTTTTATACTTTCATCTCTTTGTTTTTGCCGTGTCTTTAGTCAGTTAATGAAAGAGATCGAAAATGTCAAACCTTTGATGATTCCGAATGACTTGAATTTTTGCATGAAGGTTTAATTGGGGATCAAGTGTTAGAAACATGTCAAAGAGGGTTATAAAACTATTGAAAGACGGGAGTTTCCTGAAAGAGGAGAGGGAAAGAGCGCGAAAAGTGACAGTTGGAATAAAAGGATTAGGGAGTTTCTGCAAACGTCCTGTTTCAGGCGAAGAAAGCATGAAAGAAGCCATTTCCGAGAGGTACCTGAGAAGCAATTCTGACTTTACTGATTGCCAAAATAAGGAGAACCAAGTTCTCTTGCAAGCAAAAGTTGGGAAGAAGTTGGAATATACAAAGTGTTATAGATGATACAATTGGTGATGCCATGGAATGGAATCAACATCCATTCTATGATAATCATAGCCGAGCTTCATTGCTTTCCATCTCTGGATTAAGCAGCAAAGCAATATCGCTAACGTTGGAGAAGAAAAAAAAAGTGTAGGATAAGAAACTCTATTTGATACAAGTTGTGTCAAGTCTATGTATGCTTAGGTGTGCTTTCATGTCAATGAACTTTTCTTCCAACAGAGAGATACATAGTTCAAAGACATGTTATAAAGCAGACCACTTTAGACATAAATATGGATACTGTCAATTCATAGTTGTTTACACAACTCGAACTTAACCAGTCACGCCAAAGTTTCCCTTCTTGTTAGGTACTTGAATATTTAGCCTAATTGTTCGGGTCCATTTATGGTTATTTCTTCTGTGAACAGTAGTGATGTATTTGGCAAATCAAATACTATGGTCCAATAATTAACCATTCTGATTAGTTGATAATCTGATGTAACATCCCAAATACAAGTACAGAAGAATGACTTGGAGGGGGAGAAAAAAAGAAACTTGAAAAGCATTGAATTTTCTATAGTAAAAGCATGAAAAATCCAAAGCAAAAACTAAAGCAACATGTAAAATTAACTGGTTCTAACTTCATTCAAGATGGTCTTCTTCTGAACTTTACTACTTCCTGGTAGCCAACCACCATCAATAGAGTCCATATCCCCACTTAATCCATCATCCATGAAGTCCCCAATCCTTTTAACTTTGCCTGTTGGCTCGACGGGATAGTTTCCTGAAAAGCAAGCATAGCAATAACTTTTAGAATCACTGCCCAACAGCTTATTCAAGCTCTCAATTGGGAGAAAGGCTAGTGAATCCGATCCAATGTACTCCCTAATCTCCTCCACACTCATTCTGTTAGATATCAACTCCTCTGAACTAGGAGTGTCCACTCCATAATAACAAGAAGCTATAATCGGAGGGCTTGCAATCCTCATATGAACTTCTTTTGCCCCTGCCTCCTTTAACAGCCTCACAATCTTGGACGAGGTTGTCCCTCTAACGATCGAATCATCCACAACCACAACTCTTTTCCCCTCCAACACTGCCCTAACTGGTGAGAGCTTGAGTTTCACTCCGAAATCCCTAATCTTCTGCGATGGCTCAATGAATGTCCTACCAACATAGTGCGACCTTATCAAACCTTGTTGAAATGGAACCCCTGCTTTAGCAGCATAACCAAGTGCTGCCACAACACCTGAATCAGGAACAGCTATCACAACATCACATTCCACTGGAGCTTCAGTAGCTAGAATTTCCCCGAAAGCGCGCCTAGACTCATACACAGACCTTCCAAACACCACTGAATTAGGCAAGGCAAAGTAAATATGCTCAAAGATACAAGATTTAGGCTCAGGATGAGGCATCAAACAAATAGATTGAACCCCTTCTTTATCCACCACAACAACCTCACCAGGAAGAACCTCCCTTTCATAAGTAGCCTCAATCAAATCCAAAGCACACGTCTCCGACGCGAAAACAACAGCACCATTACTTCTCCTACCCATAACCAATGGTCTAAACCCATAAGGATCCCTAACAGCAACCAACTTATCCTCAGTAGCAAACACCATAGAATACGCACCTTCAATCTTTTCACAAGCCTCAACAATCCTCAAAAGAAAAGGCCTTGCCTTTGATATAGCAATAAGATGGAGAACCACCTCAGTATCAGAACTAGTATTGAAAATTGACCCATTCTCCTCAAGTTCACCACGAAGTTGTTTGTAATTCACTAAATTCCCATTATGGGCAACACCAACTGACCCAAATCTATAACTAGCAACAAAAGGTTGAACATTTTTTAACATAGAAGAACCAGCAGTAGAATACCTTACATGACCAATAGCCAAATCGCCAGGGAGTTGGTCAAGTTTTGATTCACTAAACACATCAGAGACCAACCCAACACCTGTAATCGACTTGAGAACGTTATCATTAACGCAAACAATGCCGGCGCCTTCTTGGCCACGGTGTTGAAGCGCGTGAAGGGCTAAATAGCAAAGACGAGAAGCTTCAGAGTCACCGTAAATACCCACAACGCCGCACTCTTCACGGGGTTTATCGTCATCATCCAAATAGGAATCAAAAGAACGGCCATCCGGGTTGGGTTTGGACGAAACGACGTCGGTTAATGGGTTCTTAGAGGCGGCAGTGATGAGAGTTCTGTGATGGTGGTGGTAGGATTTTGGGAGGGTTTTAGCGGCAAAAGATAAGAGCTTTTGGGATGGAGAGGAAAAGGGTTTGTCGAGAGACGATGAAAGATGAGACTTGTTGGTGACGGCGGCGGAAGAGGCGGTAGATACGGCGGCGGCCATGGGTGGCGAGGAAGAGAAAACAGGGGAAAAAAGGAAATGAAGGGCTATGTGAATAGCCAAAGAAGGCGGTTTAGGTTTTGGCCCTTATATTGCTTCTTGTGAAGTGAATATCACGTGTGGTGACAATGGGTCTCAAAAATTTAATACCTTAATATTTTTAGGGAAAATAATGAAGAATATATTAGTAAAAAATAACTTTAGTTACTGAATTGTTTATGAAATTATTTGTATTTTAAGAAATTTTAATAATAAACTATTTATTTATGGAAAAAATATTAAGATATGTGATTTAATAATACTGATATTTTATTTATGATTATTGTTTGCTCATGTGATAATTTTCATCATTTGTGAATTTTTCATATATATGAAAAAAAATGCAGTTTTTGAAATCTAAATTTCATATTCAAATTTGAAACAAAACTTCAACTTTCAATTAATTTGATTTTAAATCATTAATTCACATCCCATATCCAATCGGACCTTAGGGGTCATTTGGTAGTAAGTACGTAATTTATTCATATACTAATTTCTATACAAGTTATATAACGTGTATGCATGTATAATATTTAATTTGCAATTCAGAAAATTGTATAAATAATATAAGTATAAATTATGGAAAAAATTGATATATATTATCTTATAAATGATAAAAAAAAAAAAACTAATATATATATTATAAATATCGATGTAATTCTAACACGAAGGCGTAGACTCGAGATTTTCTCCATACCTAGGGCTCGAATCTGAGACTTCTGATTAAAGGTGAAACACTTCCACCCGTGCACCACAATTCATGTTGGTCACGCGTAGTTATATTATAATAATATAGTAGTTTTTAACAAAAGGCGAAATTAACTCGTAATAAGCTTTCGGCGATTTTTGTTTTTGGCCAAATTATCAAAATTTAGATTCTCGAGATGGCTTTTGCCTAAAGTGTAGTAGTAATAACAAAATTCCATAGGAGTATTGGGAGTCCCACTGAATTCAACTTTTGTTGAAAAATTATGCTTTTTCGAGATGAAGTATTTACGTATTAAAAATGATTTAAATTTCAAAGTTAAAATACTTCTAATTAAAAATGAAGTTAAACTCGTTATTCTATTTTAAACAAATTAGATTTCTAACTTTAAAATTATTGTTTTTTACTTATTCATCTTATCAAATCAATTCTAAAAAATGCATTTTTAATATTAATTTCTCAAACTTTTTCCCATCAAAATTCGTTTGTGACACCTTATTTAATGTGTCTAATAGTAACTTTTTCCCCCCTCTCTCTCTCTAATTTTATGTTAAAATTAAAGTTTGTTATTCTTTCCTTTTTATCTCAATTAAATTTATTTTACTCAATGATCTGAGTAGAAGTTTTCTCTTTCTTTTAGAAGTTGGAATACTTTTGGAAAATGTTGTTTTTCTTCTATATTTGTGATTGTAAAATATAATTGAAAGTAGGAAGAAAAGTGTGGGAAACGAATTTTTTGATGGGGACTACTGCTAGGAATCAGAATGATTTACTATTTCTTGTAAAAATTAATTACAATATGTTTTGATTCCGTAATGATGTGAAATTAGATATTATAAAGTAATGTTAATGGTCATAAAAATAGCTACTCTAATAAACTTGATTCTATTTGTTTATTTTATTTAATCAACTTTTAATTTTGAAGAGACATATAATCCAAGCTTAGAATAAAGCAGCCATAAACATTGACTTTTGAATTCCCAAAAGTCGAGTATTATTTTTGTTGACTTGAATTTATCAAAGTTACTTTAAAAAATAATAATTAAAAAATAGTCATGACAATTGACAAGTTTTGATATTAGTCACCACATATATATATATATATATATCCTTCTCATAGTACAGTCATTGTACATGATGCATATTTATAATGCTTCTCTATCCTTGAAAAGGTTAATGAAATTAAAGCAGAAAAAGAGTAAGGATGGCCACAGGTCTGAAAAAAAACTTACGATGATAAATTGAAGTAGGAGTACGCAAAAGTGTGTAATGAGTTTTATCATTTTTTATGCATAATAGACATGAGTTTGATTCCGCATCTCCTTCCTCCGTCCTCTATATAATTAATTACATTTTCTTTATTTGTGTGTTTCGAGGGTCAATTAGAGACAACTTTGATAAGTAGAAGTAAGAATGCATACACACGAATTTTATGTGACTATTTAACAATTTTACATTGTATTAAAATCATTTATCACACGAAAAAGAAATGTTATTGAACCCCTATGCATTTAGTGACAATTACAATAAAAAGAATCACTATCAAAATTTGACAATTTTTGGTCAAAGTTGCAAGTTGGGATAAGAAGGAAATACGCAGTCCACATTTTGTTCAAACAACTTACAACCAATGGATAAGAACAGAACACAACACGTTATTCAATCAACATTACAAGACGCAATTGCATCAACTTGACAATGAGCACATAACCACTGACCACCAATGAAATTGGCTTATAAACTTGTGGACCAGGAAAAAAAGGCCAATCCACATACATACCACCCAAACTGGTCCAAAAGATTCCATATTTTAAAAAAAAAACATAATTAATAATGGTATGTAAGTTAACATAGCAAAATCAGAATTTTCATTAACAAGTCAAGAACATCTAGCGTATATACATAAAAATAATTTTAACTTTGTATATACAATGTAATCTTCAACCAAAGAGGGATCAGGCGCAGTAACTATCACTGGGGCTTAAGCAGATGGAAAAAATAGTCTAATATTTTACTCTTGCAGGAATTCGAACCTTGGTTTACAAAACTTACTTTACTGTAAAAGATTCCTCATTTAGAAGACCTTATAGAGATTGCAATCAGTCACACGGTAATTGAATTAAGAGGGTGCCACAAGTTAAGAAACTCTCAACACATGGATTAAAACGTCTATAAACGTTCACTACATCAGGCATCTGGAGTTGTTTAACTGATAATACAATCAAAATTTATAATTTTGTTGCTGCAATACGACACAAACGTGGGAAGGGTAGTCTTTGAAACACCAAAATTAAAAGGAAAAAACGTTACAACTTGCAATTGCTCTTGAATCTGTAGATACTTTCTCCACCAATGTTAACCGGTTCTCAGAATGATGTGAGCACCACTGTCAGTATCAATGATGTCACTGATCTCACCAACCTCCAGTGCATAAGTTGCAACTTCAAAAGGTTTCTGCATCTGCCCTCGACCAAATGGACCTGCAAATGAAATGAGCTTATTAAGCATTCACCAATTCACCTTTGAGGATGCTAGAAATGATACCAAAATGCGCCATTAAACAAGATGAAAAACTCTACTATATCCACAGACCACGACGATATGTCTCCATCTTTTCCCTTTGCAGGGTCAATATATTACTACAATTGGAAATTCCCTTCTTCAGTTAAATACAGTAACAATAACCCCCCACACCTTCTTCATTGGAAAAAACTAGAGAACCCCCCACCTTTGAAGATGCCAGAAATGACACCAACGCTTAGGCTTTTAGCCCTTCAGCAGAGATAGAGACTTGGTAGATGTTTACAGAAACAGGCATACAAGAAAAAGACAAATAAAGTGAAGGGTAAGGAGCAGTGCCTCTACATTAGTTATTTTCTCTTTTTTTGATTGGTAAAACAAAAAATGCTCGTATATTAGCTTTTTGATGTTGACTATCCAAGAGTAAGCACAGAAGATTGACATCAATATCCAACATAACCATTAAAATAAAAGGCAGTTTTTAACCAGAAGTATACATTGAATGAAAAATTTAGGCATCAAAAGCTTTAGAAGAATCAGAGATTACAAACTAACAAGATTCATAGCACGAAACAATGAGATAGCTGAACAAGTATAAAATATGGCAAGAGTATAATAATCTATCAAATATAAACATGCTATGATATTAAAACAAAATAGCAATTAGGGAGGATATTTTGAAAGTAAACCTTCGTAATTGTAGCAAAACAACATTATTAGAGACACAAAATAAGAATGCAGATATTAGATCATTGACCAACCACTCCAGCAAAACCAACAGAGCTCAATAAACGGCAATTATATGAAGCTATAGAAAATTTCGTCATATGGGACTCAGCTCAAGTGATAGAAACTCATAAAAACCACACACTATACAGAAAATGATCTGGCTTTAATCCATTGAACATTTACATTTGAAAATCAGAAATTTTATTAGAATTGGAGCAGCATAAAAATAATGCAAGTTACTTGATACAAATACTAAAGGTTTTTTTCTTCATTCTTTCTTCTGAAACGAGCTTATAGGATATATTATTTTCCTAATGTTCTTACACTGTTTAATGTGATAACTAACAGCTCAATCTGCTATCAAGAAACAGAGAACCACAGGAATGTGCAGAAAAGGTTTGAACAAGATTGAGCAGGTTTATGCACCACTTTTATTTAACAGTGAATAATTTTGATCACCCAGTTTCAGTAAAACTGATTTACTAGTTTTTGTCAGGTGAGAGGGGGTTGCATCTTCAAGTTGTAGCCACTATTAATCAGTGTCAACAACACAGAGAAAAAAGGAGAATAAGAAGAAAAAAAGAAGTTGATTAGTGTCAAATCTGGTGCACCACCTGTCCATATTCCTAATCTATGACAAATAACGAGCGTAAATGCATGCTGCTGAAGGCTTATTATTTATCCAGACAAGCAGGGGATAAGCAAAGATCTGTCTGCTTCTATCACTGATTATTACCAAATGACCTCAGACTGCAAGAAAATCTTTTTTCAAGGTAGAGAAGTCTTGATAGTTTATCAAAACTTTGACCTAAAAAGCAGTTGTTTAGTGAATTTTCGCAGGATCAGAAACTAGTGCTTCCATTCTTATTACAAATAACTAAATGAAGAAACAAAAGACTAGTGCTTTGGTGAACTCATTTATCGGCAATAAATGATTAGCATATTCTTCTTCGTAACTTGCTTACAGTCCATTCCAGAAAAGATGCTATACAAATGATTTGACATGTAAAGGTGCAACTACTAACCAATTGGTAGATGCACAAAAGAGGTGGGAGGGGAGATTGCATGTGCAGTTGAAGACTTCAAGCAAATGGATAGACATATTCACTTGATAAATGCAGCAAGAACATGGTGAAACATCAATTTAATTTAAAACCAATTCCATAACAGAACTCCAAATTTCCAAGTATTCACAACTCTTTTGTCCTGTGAAGTTGTCTCCAAATAGTAACAAATATAAGCTTATTCAATAACTGGCGTCCAGTTTCCTAAACTTTAATACTTACTTTCTCTAGATCTTTTCTAGAGTCTGCCTTTATCGAAGTAACTAAATTGAATAGCAACTCCAATGAGTTACAAACGAGCTAATATTGAAGATACTTTGCTTTCAAGCAGATCACAGTCGAAGCGAATTACTAGTTAAACCCCAGCATAATCATCTTTTGATAATTGATATACCACTCAATTAGTTAAAATTATCTACATGCATCCAATTTACCGTACCACTCTATTCAAGTCCATCTGATTCCTAATCCTAACTTGTATTCTAAAGCAAATTAGCCTTAATCTACAACCAGAAAATCTTTTCAATCTCAGATCTTATCCCTACAAAATCCGTACAAATCTCGAACCAAAATGAAAACAACTCATAACAATAACACTGGATTAATTAATATAAGCAGAATAATCATTGAAAACAATAAACTGCAGTAGATGAAGGAAGTACCAAGATCGCCACCGCGCTTGGCGGAGCTGCAATCAGAGAATCGAGAAGCAACATCTTCGAACTTGGACTTGCCGGAGATGATGTCATCGCGAAAGGATTTGAGCTGGGAAACGGCGGCGTCTCTGGTGGTGTTAGAGATGATGCGACCTTCTGGATCTTTCCATGAAGATTTACGCCTAGATCCTTCGTGTTTGATGAGTATGTGGGATGCCCTCACTTGGTTCGACGCCATTTTTTTCCAGACTCGTTTCTCCTACACCCTATCGCCGACGATCTATCGACTCAGTAGTGGAGTGGGTGAGAGTGAATCTACTACTCGCTGATTCGTGTTTTGCAAGTCAGCGTTAGATTTTTAATTAATTTTAATCAGTTTTGTCAAAGTAATAATGAAACATAATCGAATTTACGCAAATAATCGACTGAATTTCCTCTATATATTTTGATTATTATACACATAAAATAAAGGGAAAAGACATAAATTTCTCCTTAAATTTGTCTCGAAAAGTCAGTTACACGCTTAAACTATTTGATGACCTATTACACATCTAATTTTTATTCAAAGTGATATTAATACCCCTTAGAAGGTGACATGACACAAAAAGTGTCTTCACCTTCAGGTGTGTGAGAAGAAGAAAATTTATGTTAAAATGACAAGTTTAAACACATGACAATAATTTATTGGTCATTATATAATTAAGTATTATAATTTCTGATATATTAATTATGTCATTTTTATCTTTTATTGGTGACCCCAATTTCTTTATAGCTTTTACATTTTTAAATTATTATTTTTTAAAGTTCTTCTTCTTTACTGTTGTAAAACTAAAGAAAAATAAGACAAGAAATATAAAAGATGAAAGCAATAGAAATAGGGAGACAAGAGATAGGAGTTTTTCTTATTATTCTAAGTTTTCAAGTGTATACAATATGAACCCTTATGCATCTATTTATAGTGTAACATAGAGGCATATAATAGGTTAGTCATAAACATGACATTAACATGAATATAATGGAGTAGGTTATGGAAGTGAAATGTTACAAAAATAATGGTTATAAGGTTGGAGGTTATGGAGGTTATGGTTATCTTCATAATGTAGGAAAGTAATGGAGATAATGTGTGAGAGTAACTCCTTGGTGTAGTGGACATCCACACTATAATATTTTATAACACTCCCCCTTGGATGTCCATAGATAATATGCCTCGTTAAAACCTTACTAGGAAAAAATCAAGTGGGAAAAAATCATGTGGGAAAAAATTCTAGTGAAGGAAAAAGAGTACACATATATTTTAATACGCTTTGAATGTTGCCTCGTTAAAAACCTTACCAGGAAAACCCAATTGGGATAAAATCATGGTTAAGGAAAAGAGTACAACGCGTGTTTTTCTCCCCCTGATAAAAAACTTTACTTGATATCTCGGAGACGATGCGTTCTAATCTTATATCACAATTTCTCAAATATTGATGTTGGCAATCCTTAGTGAATAAGCTTACAAGATTATTACTTGAATGGGTCTTTGAACGTCTATCTCACAATTTTGTTGAAGATCATGTGTGAAAAAGACTTTTGGTGAAATATGTTTTGTCCTATCTTCTTTGATTGTATCCTCCCTTCAATTGAGCTATATATTATTTTCGTATATGGTGGCTGGAATATCCTTTTCAAAAGAAAATCACATATTTTCTGAATATGATAGATTATGATTCCAACCAAACACACTCCCGACTTAATTCATAGATTAATATTATTTTTGCATGATTTGAAGAAGTGGTTACTAATGTGATTCTTTGAATTTCCAAGATATTCTTGTGTCTCCATATGTAAATAAATAGTCAAATTGCGATCGAGCTTTATTCAGATCAAATAAATATTCTGCATCTACATAATCAAATCATTTCTGACTCGGGGATTGATCATTTCAATTTTATTGAAGCTCGTCTTTTCTTCTGAAAGAAAATCACACATCTTCTATGTGTTGAGTCACTTGCTTTGTTGGTTTCTTGTCATAACTTGAATGATAATATGACGATCCTTTCACATAACTTTCGTTATATATATCAAATAATCTTCTAGCATTTGCATAACTAGCAATCTATAAGTGCACCAATTGCACTAATACATAACATTTTAAATCATTTTCATGAGATCAAAAAAATTATTTCTCTGTGTTAAGCAGTCTCAAAACCATTGGGTACTCAATGTAATTGCTTTAAGACCTTTTAAATCCTTCAAGGATTTTCATATAACCTTCATCGTCTAGTTAGACATAATAATCATTCATTATACATATTCAACTATTTCATCTATTGCCAGACTGAAACAAGTCTCATTGCATCCACCACTGGAGAATATATCTCCATTTAATAATGTCAGGATTTTTGCGGAAAAACTTTATACCCAGAGGCACAAACCGCACTTTATATCTTACGGTTATACTTTCACACAATGATTCATTTGTACCACACTGACATTATATTTTGATCCATCAACTATAAGATCAAAAACATCACTTTTCTAAGTGAAACAAAATATATTTGAATAGTGCCAATCATTTATCTGTCCACACTATATGACAGATTCGAATTTAAGATCTTCGTAACCATTTATAGCATTGAGTGCTACTTCATATCAAAGATACTGTCGACGGTCATTTTGATATCGATTCCAATGCGACATAACTTATCGATATCTCTTCATTTTTCATCATTTTCAGGTGCCTGAACCTTTGCCAAGGTTTTATGAAGTGTTATGTCATAGTGCTATTTCAAAGCACTTACCTCATTATCATGACCATTTTGATAATTTGCTCCTCTCTTTCCTCAAAGAGTTTTACGTTTGGAATCGATTGGTCTATCACACTTCTGGCGTACCATAGACTCTGTTCTTCAAGGACTATTTATTGGAGCATTTGCAGCTTAATTTAAATACTGGGTCAGCAAATACATCTGGCAAATTATTTGCAACATTTTGCCAATAAATTATCTCTTGAACTTCAAGTTCACATTTTTTTAACGAGGATCTAGATAATTCACCCCACACATAATTTTCAGCTGCTAAACATATCTCTCCCTAATGTTAGGAAATTTAACATTTACCCCCAACCTCATTTGGGGATCCATCTTTGTGCGTGGATGTGCAATAAAATCATATGTGCACACATCAAATTTTTAGATGAAAATTATTTGGTTCCTGACCCTGAACCAACTGTGATGGGAGAACCTTGTTGGTTTGATGCATACATGTTAAATAAACTCATCTCATAACAAATTTTATTTGAGAGATTTATTCTCATAATCAGTGGTCTAGCTATAATTGGAGGCAAACAATTTCTGCTAAACCAACCAGTATTATCAACATAATTTTATAGTTTGAAACTGTGCTCTTAATTTAACAATTTGAGCAAACAACCTTACGAAAACCAATTTGTAAGTTGATACAAATGCACATGTGACCATACCATAGATGCATCTATTAAATCATAATAGTAAGCGGTCCACATGGCAGGTGAACGGGCTCATATTCATATTTTATGTGTTCCAAATAATATTTATTCTAGTAAACTTCTAGTTTACTTTTGCATGTGCTTCCATCATCATGCCCATGTTTGCATACAACAAACAAAAGGAAAAAATGTGTAATCTTATACATAAATATTTATAAACCAATTCGGTTGTAGTAATTTGAAGATATTAAATATTCCCATAATTTATAGTTTCAATATAATAAATTTTTTCTTTTGAATTCCTCCGAAATTTAAAAAGTTTCTTTTGAGACTTACTACAACCCCAATATTATGAACATTTTCATTCCTCTGGATAGTAACAAATTAACCCTTTCGGAACTCTTGATTAATTTTGTGTACTATCACAAATTTCACAACACCATTCTTATGGTGACCATCTCCTTCAAGGAGAAAATTATTACATGCAAGACTTATTTCTTGACAGCCAATGATAAATTTGTGTTGCCACACAATAATATTTATTTTGATCATGACCACAATCTTTATAGGAAAGAATTTTTCTTTCTTTTGTCCTTCAATAGTTCATAATAAAACATACCACAATATTTGTATAGTACTCAAAGTATATGACCAAATGACCATTTATGTCAAAATATTTCTTTTCAATCTCTCAAACCTCCCGTAGAGGTGAGATGTGACATTTATCCAACAATACATGAACATGTTCTTATCCATACGAACACAAGTCACATTTTCTTCAAGAAATGGACCATAATTATTTGTACATGCTCCATAAGTTTTTTATTAGAAACTCATTGTTATGCTTTGGCATTATCAAATTTATGAGACTCACCTCAACATCACTTTAAGAGGTCAAATGTACCAAATGTACTACCACTTTGTATTCCTTTATTTTGATGGAGGATTCACAAAACTTTTCAAATTAGGCTACATCAACAATAATGTGCCCAATATCTTTTCATACCACTTTGATGGATAAAAATTACCTTCACACTTGAAGGACCATCTTAAGAAACAATGTGCCCAATAACCTTTCATACCACTTTGATGGACAACATTACTTTCACATTTGAAAGACCATCTTAAGAACCCATAATGTTCTTCCTTTTAATTACAACAATGATGATCATTAACATTTTACCACACTCATATTCATACATTCAACCAATTGTCATTTTTCAGACATATTATGCATTGCTACCACATTCACATAAGAGAATGGAGTAAATTAATTGGGCAAATTTCATGACTTTCAGTCAAAAGTATACAACTTTATGTTAGTCATCATCATATCATTACTATAGTGCATTGGGACTTAAACACAATGTCTTACCCATATAAAGACGCCTTTGGTCATAAATCAATGGGACTTGAACCCAACTTCTTATTATCATGGTGCACCGAGACTTTACTCGATGTCTTACCCACTTGGTGCGGTGAAACTTGAATTCACCGACTTACCCTCAATCAATGTCTTAATAAACCAAATGCATTACCAAAAATAAATAAATATTGAATATCATAAATATAATCTGAATTTGACTTAAAATTGAATAAAAATGAACAAAACTAATTAATTAGAACAACATGTTGGAACCATATAAAAGTTCTAAGTTGTAATAAATTAAAACATTTTAATAGTCCCTCTCAATATTGTTATGAAGATTATCATAATTTACTAACCATTTTAAAATAACCACAAAACAAGCTTTGTTAGTACAAATAATATATAGGATATGAAGTATACCTTGCAACCGAAGAATTACTAGGATAATTCATAAAAATCAAGAAATACCTACCATTGATTCTTGACGGAGAATGAACAACTCGTGCTGATAACGTGTTGTAAAACTAAAGCAAAATAAGACAAGAAATATAGAAGATGAAAGCAATAGAAATAGAGAGACAAGAGATTAGAGCTTTTCTTATTATTCGAAGTCTTCAAGTGTATACAATATGAACCCTTATGCCTCTATTTATAGTGTAACATAGAGGCATACAATAGATTAGTCATAAACATGACATTAACATAAATATAATGGATGAGGTTATGGAAGTGAAAGGTTACAATAATAATGGTTATAAGGTTGGAAGTTATGGAGGTCATGGTTATCTTCATAATGTAGGAAAGTAATGAAGATAATAAGTGAGAGTAACTTCTTGGTGTAGTGAACATCCACACTATAATATTTTATAACATTTACAATTTTTTTGTCACCATTGATAATTTCTTCAAATATCCATCACTCTATCTTAAAAAGGAACTCTAAAAAGAAGTAAAAAATAGTGGGGAGGATGTTGATTTCCACCGGAAAGTTAATAATTTTAACTTAAGGTTCATGATTTTTATTCGAATTCGCCGGAGGATTCACCGGAGAAGAACACCGGAGAAATTATGAGAAAGATAATGGCTTCTATTGAAAATCCTATGACATTTATGCATAAAATTCATGATTCATTGCCTACATTTTTCAATTAATGGAAGAAAATAATTTTATATCTTTGTCTTCTTTATTCTCGCCGGAGCACCACCCACAACCGTCACAATGTTATTTTTGTCTCAAGCCATAAATAGCATATTTGATTTTACACACAAAGAATATTAATGAAATGCTTGATTTTCATCCATAATTATCAAGATGTCAAAAGAACTTTTACAGATCTGAAAGTTTTTATTTGTTTTGCCGACAACAATGGTGTTGCCCACTGCCTATCGCCGCCGCCAACATCACGAAACTTCTTAATCGTCTTATTGTCTCATGTTCTCTCTTCAAATTTCTTGTTTTCCCTTCATTTTATGAATAATGAAGAAGAAAGAATAAATGGATTTTAAGAAGAAAGAAATGTATGGTGAGAGGAGGAAGAAAGCCTAGATTTCTACTTTTTGCAAAAGTCTAAGAAAAAGGTAAGCAAAAATGATTTTAAAAAATTAAAATAATTTTATTTACTGGTCAAAATGCGTGTATAACACATTTTCATATAAAAAATGGTATTGTCTTCGAAAGGGGGCATTAATTTCACTTTAAACAAGATTGAGTGTATAATAGATCGTCATGATAGTTTAAACGTGTAACTGATTTTTCGAAACAAATTCAAGGGGGAATTTATGTCTTTTCTCTAAAATAAAATACATGTACTAAGAAAGACATATAAAGATACTTCTCAATGAGTATTTTTAGTAAAACCGATTGATGAATGATTATTTGATTTTTTTTTTAAAAAAAAAGTCAGTTCTCTCCGCTAGTTAGTAGTACTTGAGTAAATTATTAATTTAATTTTTTGTGATTTGATTAAATATATTTAAATTTTAATTATTTAGATTTTTTTTTTTTATTTCCTCGCTATTGAATGATTATAACATTTTGAAGTATTAACCTTTTACCATTTTAACATTTGTGTATATATTGAACTCATTTTATTATCTTATATTTAAGGGTAATATATATATATATATATATATATATATATATATATATTTTAAAATCTAAACATAATATATTTTCTACAAAAGAGATCAAAACATACATTTTAATTAATTAAATATTAATAATATTGTGTTATATATCATAAGGATTATAATTAGAATCCACTATAATTGAGGGACCAAGTATAGTATTATCTTTTTTTTAAATTATATTAATTAAAAAATGATTAACTAGATAATGGAGTACTATTAGATGAATTGTTATTCACCCTCATATCAAGAAGTATTTTATAAAACTAAGAGAAAATACATAATTATCCCATCAAATTTATACATTTTTTGAAGTAGACACCTAAAATTTGCGGGAATTCTATTATCCCACGAAATTATTTATATTCATGATAAATACACCCTTTTCAGCCATTTTTACTGCAATTGTGTCTTCACGAAAACTGAGTGCGTGAAGGAGTAATATTACTACCCAAACCAGTGTTAAAATACCATGTGGCATTTTTAATTTGATTTTTTTAATTAATAAATTAGACTCATCTTCCCATCTTCTCCAAATCATCATTAATAACCCTTTAAGAAGCTTTTTCAACAGGCCAAAAATTAAAAACCAACATTCTTGATCAGATTTTTTATTTTAAAATGCGATATTGTTATATTCTATCTTTTTTTTAAAAACTTAACTAAGTAGTTTTCTCTTTCCTAAAAATTAAAGATCGAAAATGGTGATGCTAATAGATAAAAAAGGTGATTTAAATTTTGGTTTGATAGAACTTCTAATTTTCATAGTTTGATTATTTGTCATGATTTAGTAGTGATTAAGTAGTGCAACGATGGAGTGTTGTCACTATGATTTGTGGTGGTGGAATTCAAAAAAAAATTAAAGGCAAAAATGAAAAGAATTAAAAGTTAAATAGTGAATGACAGATGGTAGATTAGGATTGGTGCGTGATTTGCACCTGCCTTATTACAATTGAAAATGACCGAAAAAGGAGGTATATATGCTACGTTAAAATGATTTCGTGAGGGTAATAGAACTCCCGTAAACTTTAGATGTCTATTTCAAAAAATGGTATAAGTTCGATGGGATAATTATGTATTTTCTCTAAAACTAATCATGAAGTACATTTAATTTTATGTTACTCTATTAAATAGGAGTAATAAAAATAAACAAATAAGGCCGTGCTTTCATGTTAAGGCTAAAAGGGGAAATAGACATTGTGAGGATTCACTAGGCGGGCGCACAGCCGATCACAGCTCACACGATATAGCCCAATTATCGTTTGTTGGTAGAGTTGAGGGTTTGTGGAATTCTAATTTTAGGGCTTAAAAGAGATCTTGAAGCTCTCTACTTGTGAAGTCAACAATGGCGCCTCTTCCCGGACCTTACTCTGGAACCAGCACCCTTGCTCTGGTAAAACCATTTTCCTTCTTTTTTTCAATGCTTCGATCTCATGTACTCATTAATCATCGATTTTGAATTGCGTTGGATTTGTCTTAAGAATCATATTGTTGAGAGTATTACAGGGAAATGGATCTGAATAGAGTGAATTAGATTGATGCTTAGGTGATTGATCGATTTAATTGTTTTTGGGGCAGGTGGCTCGTACTTCAGCATTCACATTTGGACTTGTCTATGGTAGCATGAAGCTCAAGTATCTCAAGGTATTTTCCTTTCTCCCCACTATATATTGACAATTTTGGACAGAAAATAGAATGGATTGTTGCTTGTTTTTGTAGATTCCCAGTTATTTATTTGTAATTTTCGATAGGAAAATGAATGAGGTTTTGCTTGATTTGTAGTTTACCCACTTTTTATGGTAATTTTGGATAGGAAAAAGAATGCAGTTTTGCTTGATTTTGTAGACGACTCTGTGTGAATTGTTCATTTGCTATGTTTGTTCAACGTCTTTAAACTGTAATTTTTTGCTTTAGCAGTCAATTTTTTAGCTGTCAGAATTTTAGATGTTAGTTTGAACTTCTCAAATTATTCTATCTAATTGTTAGAGATACTAGCAGATTTTTGCTAATTGAACTATTGTAAAAGGCAAGCTGAATTGCAAAATTAGATGAGATGAAAGAAAGCCATTGTAGTTGATGGGAAACTATCTGATAACCGCTCGATGTGCATAGCACAAATATTAACTATATTTCTTCAAGAGTACCTGATCGACTTCCATGAGATGAATTTGGATTCAGAAGCAGAAAGGAGATACATGAATTTATGTTCTCATAGCCTGTATGATGTTGATACAAACTGAATTAGAGGCCCAAATTCAGTCTTATGCTTTAACGTGGAAGATAAGTAGAGCAGTTTGTTGGTTTAGGATGTAAATGTTTCTTTATATAAAAGAAAGACTATAGTGCATACTTATTTGCACCCCATTGGCTTGCAAGAACTGAATGGTAACAGCTAGTTCTTCCTCTTCAAGTATGGTAGATCCTGTTTTATCTATTTATCTAGTCCGTCACCTTATCTTAAAAGAGAAGTTTTACTGGAAATGATATTTATCTTTATGAGTTGTCTAATTTAGATCCAGGGTATAATTTGCTTATTCAATGCATCATACTCATCATCACATCTTTCATCTCATGTGCAAAAGATGAAAGTTACGGAGATGAGTATGGTGCATTGGATGTGTGGCCATACCATGAGTGATATTAGAAATGAAAAGATCTGGGATAAGTTTGGAGAGACCTTAGTGAAAGACTAGATGCTTGAAGCAAGGCTGAGATGATTTCAGCATGTGAAGAGGAGATGTAAAAATGCTCCAGTGCGGAGGTGTGAGAGGTTGGCTATAGATGGTTTCAGGAGAGGCAAAGGCAGGTCGAAAAAAGTATTTGGGGGAGGTGATTAGATTGGACATGGTGCGATTTCAACTTATAGAGGATATGACCTTAGATAGGAGGTTGTGGAGGACATGTATTAGGGTGGGTGGTTAGTAGGTAGTAGAGTGTTATCTCACCTATCTTTCCATACTAGTAGTCGTAGTATTACTCATGGAGTTTCTTGTCCTTCGATGTTTGTTGTTTTATTGCACTTCGATTATCGTATTATTTTGGTGTAGTTATGTTCTTTTTAGAATGCTTTTGACACCTTTTTTCTTTCTTTCTTTTTTTCTTTTTCTTTGAACTGAGGCTCTATTGGAAACCTACCTCTCGGGGTAAGGTCTGCATATACTCTACCCTTCCCATACCCCACTTGTGGAATTACATTGGTAGGTGGTTGTGCAGTTTGCTCATTGCGATGGACCTTCTTCAGGATACATGAGCACCCCGAAATCCTTCATCCATTGTGTCGGGATGTGTTTGGAGTTTTTTTCTAGTCACGTAATGTCAAAACCCTCTTTGAAATTTGCGTGGATAATATTAAGACGACTTGTGCCTCAAATTCCACAGTGCTCCGTGTATCAACTGCGCATATTTAGACTTCTCAACCAAAGAATTCCACATTGTTTTAGTACGAGCTAATATGCCTTTGTCATTCCATGTAGACTATATCTGTAACCTCCTTTCCATCTTTTATTTATTTCAGGCTAAAGCCAAGTCTCACCAGAAAGCTGAAGCTAAGGCACATCACTGATAGAGAGCTGTATGCTGCATTTGCTGTCTGATAAAAATAATATATGACAATCACATTATATCAATTTTCATTATGGCCTGTTGCTTAGGACCATCATTTTCGACTTGTAACTGTTCAATTTTGTATTCAAGAGTTATCACATGTTTTTACGGTCCAATGATATAATGGTGGTCCAATTTTTAGGGATTATGTTGGACGAACAGGGAAAAAGTTGGCATTGATCTGCTAGCATAATAATCTTCTTGTTACATCAACTCATTCAGGAAAAAGCTTTTTTAGTTTGTGTTTGTTCGACCAATGATTTAGATATGCTAACTTCTTGTCTTGATGACCTGTGTTCCAAGTTTTTTTTTTCCTGTCGGGTGAATAGTGAATGGATGTCTCGTTATTCCTTTCTTTGTTTTTAGTTCTTTAATCATGTAATGGATTTTGACCACCACTTTAATCTATCATGGAGAAGGCAATTAATGCCGTATATAGTCACTACACAGTAGCAATACATCCTGGAAACATAATACTCAACACAAAATATATGCATGGAAGTTTTGCTTATGAAGGAATCCTTAAATCTATTGTCCTCCATTACTTGTACGTTGTAACAACAAGAATCTGCTACCCAGGTCATCCAGAACAAACTTTCACACGAAAATTTCTACTATTATAATTACTATTCATATAGCTCACCCCTTTCTTTCAATTTCTTCCCAGGTAATAGATGAGACCAGCTGATAAACTTCTATAATTTGAAATGGAGAGGCAAAGCCTGACTTGTGCATGGAAGGCCAAGTAATACTCTTAACTGATTCGTTCATCAGACACGAATTATACAAGAAACAGGAAAATAAACTAGCTAGACAGTTCGGACCAGGGTTCAATAAGGTTTCCACAATTTGGGAATTGCGCAGATGTTGTTTGCATGCTGAGGAAACACCTTCACCCTGTAAAAGGAATAGTAGTCATTAGGTTCTTGTTAAATTGTATGTAGCAATAAGCTCACTCAATGCAAAGCAATTGAGATAAATGAATGTGGATAACTTCTGGAGAAGTGATGTTAATGTTCTGCCGATGTTTGCTTCTTGTTCTTATAAAGATTGTGTAAGCTACACTCTATATGAGCGTTGTTTGATGGACAGGGTAGTCCAAGTACTAACATGAGCTGAAAAGCACAGCATTGCTATTCACTGACAATAAAAAGGCAAAATTTGTGTAGCCTAAGCAACACAGGAAACTCAGTGTTGTGTTCACTCTAAAATGTGCTGAACTTTATAAATCATGTGGCTTACCATTATGCAACACATCTTTTGTCTAGTCCCAGAGTCGATGTAGTTTAGAGCGCACTAGAAAGCTATTTCACATAAATAATGCCTTCATCATCAGGGTTGTCACCCTCCCAGTCCCCATCATCATCGCTTTCAGATGATCCATCATTGGCAGATCCCGATGGTGAATCCTTATTTTCATTCTCATCCTTAATCCTGTCCAATATAGCAAGTACCTGCAAGAATTGGCTCAACCTTAAGCATGACCTAAAAGTATATTCAGGGACTGTAAAGTAGTAATCTGCCAGAAAAAAAACACAGCAATCACACAGTTGTAATCTACTTCAGATTCAGTACCCATGCTAGCAAGAGAAGACAGCCTTATAACTGCACCATTTCAGAAAGGGCTTATGGTTTAATCAGTCTCGACTCTCGAGAATATATTCTAGTGCGAAAAGCCATATAAGTCATTTTTTTCTTGTATACAGAGTAATGCTGATTAAGCAAGAGCGTCACTAGATCAACTTGCAAATGCAAGAAACAGTTTGAGCTGTGGATCATTTGAAAGATCAGTGAAGAATAAAAATGGGCGTCGAGGCATATAACTTCATTCTTCTTTAATTAGTGACCAATTCCTTATAGTTTTTGTTGGACAATATAATTTTTTTTTTCTTTTATTTCCCATGCAAGAGATTAATATGGTAATTAGTCAAGTTTTACTTGCTGCCCAGTGCTAATTTTAAGTCGTAACTCGATATGCGAAATGCTCCTGACCAGTGTTTAACGGGCATCTGATACGTTCAAGATACAAGTCATTTTGGTGTGTTGTCAATGAACTTGGCCATCATTTGAGTAGGGGAAAGTCAGAGATAAAGGTTAACCTCGTTATTGAGAGAATTGGTTGCGAAACAAAATTATGGAAGGAGAATCACAAAAGGCTTAGTAGCCAGGAAACAACCCCCCCCGAAAAAAAAAAAAAACAATCAATTCTCTAATAAGACAATAGATTAGAATTACTCACCCTGCTTCCTCGTTCAAGGGACTCATCTTCAATGAAACGAATCTCAGGAGTCAGTCGCAACTTCATTCGCCTCCCTAGCTCACTCCTTACATATTTTGCTTTTGACTTCAAGCCCGTCAAAGCCACTTCCTTTCCTCTTTCGTCTCCAAATACGGAGACATAGACCTTTACAACCTACAGCAGCACAGAATTTTCCTGAGAGTCCAAATGGGAATATGACAGATCACAGGAATCATCCTTGAAGATCAAAGAAGTTATCATTTATAGAAATGAGTGAAATTCTTCTTTGTTGTCTAGTACTATTTCAATTCTTTGGCCAAATAAATACAGAAGGAAATCCTTATAATTTATATATACATCTAGATAGATACAGAGAGAGAGAGAGAGAGAACCTGCACATGCACACATAAACAACCCATATGCAGTAGTAAGATTGTGACAGCTATTCGCTAGATAGTAACAGTGAATATGAAATGGATATCTTATTTCTGATTGCCAACAGTAGACATCACTTTACATAGTCACATACATTAGAGGCACATATGCCAACTTTATCGTGAGAAAGATAAAATTTGAGATTGGGATCTTCTTGTCAGTTGCTAGTGAATGGGGATAGGGGTTTGATCACTTCCTTGGTGAATCATACCCTCAAATTCAAACCAAGTAAATTCTACCCTAGGGGGAAAGTAACCATGGCCTTGTCATGCTAATGAATTACCTACATATCTTATTCAATATTTGATGTTGTCTTGTTTCTTTACACTCACATCTAGTTTTCAAGCCATAAAACCATCCTTTAACTTCTTATATTCTGTAGTCTATTTAAAGAAACATTCTACAGCATATGTAAACAATTCATCCATGTCAATCCAGATATCAGGATCAACAGCGGGAGACAACCCCAACTAAATATCAACGGTAAGCTGGTAACATTATATAGAGAAGGAGGCTAAACTTTTTTTTTGCCTTCTAAACTCGGTGGATAATGGGCCCGCCCCTCTACCCTTCTCCACTTAAATACCGGGCTTCGCTTGCATGGTGTGGGGCTTGAAGGAGGCTAAACATTGGAATTGCTTTTGTTTAAAAAAGAGGGGGGAAATCAATAAAGAAGGGGGATAATCGTCTGTGTTCCAATGCCTATGAGGCGCAAATATGCTCTTTGCTTCAAGGGCTTTACATGGCCAAAACTCTACACCAATTTTGCTCCTGTGTGTTTGATTAGAATGAACTCATTGAGATTAACTTTTTCAGAACAACCAGATGCTATATATGCACTCTTATTTTTCAGCAGTTATGTTGCAGAGCTGATTAATCACCCATCGAATACTCTATTTTACATTCAGAGTCTAAAAGGGGAACAAAACAATGGAGCAGTGAGGCAGAATGTAGTGAGATAGCGGCACAGCAAAGCATATCAAATAGGAGAAAAATGAGATCTCTATAACGGTGATGATAATCTCCATTATGTCAAGTACCTAAAACCATATAAACAGACCATTCACCTAACTAATCCTTCCTTGCTTGGTACATCGGAAAAATAACTATCAAATAGCTGTAATCGACTACTTCAGTTTCTTAAGTAATTCAGAAGGAACTAAATTAAGGAAAAGAATTACAATAACATCATAAGAGTTGGTGGAACATGTATACCTGCTGCAAAGATTAAGCTCAGAGCAACAAAATTTTATGCATAGATTTCACATTGTGATTAAGATTGTGGCTTCCACAGAGAGCCAAGGATGAAGGCTTTTGGCTTTCTCTTCAACCAAGATATCGACTCAGTTCAGATAAAAACATACGCTGCTCTAAGTTTTTCACTAACTCAACATCATTTTTAACAAGAAAAAAAAACACTCATCACAAATTCCCTCTAACGAAAATCTCTCATATGCACTTTTGTCCTTATTTCATAAGTCTACTTTATTGATAAACAGATAATTTACTAACAACTCCGGTTAGGTAAGCTTAGCAAAACATAGCCCGTCTCAAACCAAATAAAAAGGAAGATATAATAGTCAAAAACACACTACACTGAACAATCACTTTTTTGCGACTTTCACACCTCAACAGTCAACTCCCTTTTTCATTATTGACAATAGACTCAAAAAGAAATGTCCTCATAGATTGATGGCCAGTTTTAACAATATCATATGGCTACTGAGATGCAAATGCAATTGCTGTGATAGTGCTACTACCATTACAAGATTCCGCAAGGAAATTCAAGTGACTCGAGCCAAAATTAAACTAAAACTAACATCAATTCAAAAGAAATGAACCTGCAAATCGGTTGAAACTTCAACATCGCTAATAGTAGTAAGCGAAGAAAGGTATCGATCCGCACCGAGAGCAGCTTCAGGAAGAACAGCGTACTGTAACACCTTATCCGTAAGTAACATATCGGAAAGTTCTCTTCTTATCTGTTTAGCCACCATTTTAACTCGTCGAGGATTCGCCATACATCTAATGAACCTACGATTTACACTCCTACTGTTGGTTTTCAACTCCCGCGAGTCGAATTGCCGGATATTGATATGCTTCGCCGGCGATAAACTCATTGTTGCCGGAAAAAGACATTGTGTGGACGGCGGAAGAGGACGTAAACGTGGAATTTGGATTACGAGGTTCTGCATTACAGAGCTCTTCGGGTAATCGGGTTGTTGAGATGACCCAGCTGAGAGGAACCGACCGGTTTATTTAGAATATCCGTTTGTGTAAGGGTGTTTCTAGAATTAAGTGCAATAATTATCTTCGTACTCAAAATGGGCACATTCCCGGGTTTTTTCTTCTCAACGAACCAATCGAACGTTTGAGAAAAAATAATTTAGTCACCGGATTTAGAATCAATAACAACTATTATCATATTTGAGATTTTTATAATTTTTTTATAGACTAAGTCCGTTGAATTTTTAAAATAGATATAAACCATTAAGGTCATTTGGTACATTGGCAGAGACAGAGCTACACCTTAACAAGCGTTTAAGGCCGTTTGGTACGTTGGCAGGGGTGGAACTACACCTTAACAAGCGTTTAAGGCAGTTTGGTACGTTGGCAGGGGTGAAGCTACACCTTAACATCAATTGGTTATATGCTAGTTGTCAAACATAGTAAAGAAAGATAACCCGGTGGTTAAGCTCGTTCAAATTTGTCTCGGAAGCCTAGGCTTAAGTGTTCTATAAAAAATAAAAAAAAATTAGTTCTGGCGAAAATTGACCAAACAGATCAGTTAGTCTGTTTATCAAAACGACACATTTCTTTAGGTCGGTAAGGATCTAGTGGATTTCATGGACTTTGGGCCTTGTTACAACTCAGTGGCCATATGGTAGATAGTCCATTAAATTGGATTGGGCCACAGCTGATCCATATACATTTTTATGAACTTTTTTAATTTAGGAATTTAATCTAATAGGAGAGGTGATAAATCTGTGAAAAAAGATTACAAAAATCACAATATTATTTTTTTTCCTCAGTTTGATGAGGTGATTGATTAGAAAAACATGTATGCCATAAATGGAAATTAATTAGTTAATTATCTGAATAATTACATGTGGTTAGATGCATTATATATGCAGTGCCCCAAAAAATATTCCCCAAATCTTTACCATTTTCATTTTTTAGTGTAGGATTAAAGGAACAGAAAGATCTTTGATAGACAAGAAATCTTCTAATAATTTGGTTCTATAACTGATTTATTTTTTAAAAGAAGAACAGTAAGGTGAAATTAGTTGTATTAAATTTATGCTTATTTAGTTAACTATTCGCATCAAATCCTGAAAATTTGATTCTCATTATATTTCATAAGTGATCTATTCTCTCTCATGGATAAATCTAAAACTAGCATTGACATTTCAAAATACTTTATTTAAACAAATTAATTGAAGGGATCAACATTTCTAAAAATGCACACATAATAAATGAGTATAGTTTTCAAAATATATGCAAAACAGAGAGTGCTATTTGATAAAAAAAGATCTCAGAATATTAATTTATTAAGAGTTAAACTATTGTTTGATACCAAATATTTGCAAATCTTAACCCATTTTTTAAGAGTATTTAAATTTTTACTTGTGATAAAAATATGTTCTTAAAAATTTAATTCTTAGCTCCAAAAATAATTAAATTGACTCTTTTTTTTTTCTTTGTTATATCTTGTTTTCAATACCAATTAATTCGCACCAGATAAACGCCGGTTGAAAAGGTAAATATTAACAAGCAAGAGTTTTACCATTTCATAATCTTATCTTTCAATGATTTAAAAGAACTTAAAATTGGAAATAATAAAAAAGAAAATCCCACACAAAGATTTCATATAGTTGTAATGTGGGGTCCACAACGACAACTAATCATAATCACTTTTTCTCTGCCCACCACATGGGCACATCTGTAGATATCCTCAACTATTAAGGATAATTTCGTCTTTTCATTTATTCAGTCTATATAAGATAGACTTATTAAGAAGCAATTCTCAATACACTTTTTCATATTAAACAAGCAATAAAACTCTCTTTTTACTCAACTCACTCCGTCGATGTCGCTTGAGATCGGAAAATTCAATAAGATTCGTTGCATTGTAAGGATCAGTCAGATGCTCCGACAATGGAAGAGAAGAGCTATATATTCTTCATCTAAACGCATAGCTTCTGATGTACCTGCCGGACACGTAGCGATCTCGGTAGGCAGTAGTTGCCGGAGATTTGTGGTGCGAGCAAAGTATTTGAATCATCCGATTTTCAGGAAGCTACTGAATCAGGCGGAGGAAGAATATGGGTTCTCTAACTATGGTACCTTGGCTATACCTTGCGATGAGTTTTTATTCGAGGAGATCCTTAAGTTCGTCTCTCGATCTGGATCGAGTAACTGGAATCGTTCGTTAGATATCGAGGATTTTCAGAAATCATGCCATGCAAGGTACAGGAATAGTATGGAGAATTTTTGTGAATCTCGGGCGTTACTGGGTGGATCTACTGAAAAATCAGTGTGTTAAAAATGATTTGAAAATTTGAGTTTTAGGAGTAGAAAATTTGTGATGTTGCAGATGGAGATGGCGAAAAAAAAATTGAGTCATCCCGAAAGACAAGACAGACTCCATATTATTAAGAGTGTCTGTTACGTTTAGGGAATCGAACGGATCACTAATAAAGTGAAAGTTCAAGCTATGAAGATTACCTAATCATGTTATTCTTTTCTGAAATTTACGTTATACGTATTTATTTTTTTGTTCAAGAAAAAGTTGTAAAATTTAAAACTTAATTACACATCACTCTTGAAGATTTTCATTTTGTATATTTTTTTGTGATGGAAAAGTATGAGATTTGGCTTTTGTTTTGATGATAGCGAGCATCGAAGAGAATAATGTTGAATGGCGTGAATATTCTTAGATGTCAATGTATCACTCGATGTGATTTGGGCGGTTAGTGGTTTTCTTAGTGAGTGATGGTCTTGTTGAAAATATAATTAAATAATAAAAATGTGCTTTCTTAAATAGCTTAAGCTTTTAGATGAGATGGTCACACACTTCAAATGTGCTTTCTTAAATAGCTTAAGTTTTTAGATGAGATGGTCACACACTTCAACATAGTAACAAAGAGCAGACATCTCACATACACACTAAAAAATGTTATTCATTTAATTTCTTGATTTTGGAAAATATTTGTGTTGCACTATGGAAGAGGGAGGAATAATAGCACAAAACAAGGTCAAAACTTATCAAAATACTGGTGAACTTAATTAAGGAAAATTATAATTGACTCTAATCGTGTGAATTTCAGATTCAGGTTTATAACCAATAGAAGCATGATTTATTATAGTTATTTTTACATATTTTATTTGAACCGAGAGTCTGTACATTAGGTATATTAATATTGTTGACAGCTAACATAGGATTTATTGATTTATACGAATACATAAGATACGTAATGATTGTAATTTTATAAAGTATTAGAAAAAGCAAAAAAATTGTGTGACTAGGACGAGTCATGGAGTACTTAAGTGAGTTGAATAGTTCAAAATGAGGTAATTAAGCAATATTAATGGTGAATATGTAAATCACTTTAGCTTTTTCAGCACTTTTTGGGTGGGAACTTTATCTTCATTTGCCAATTTTTACACTTTTACTCATCTTCTCACACATGCTGTCGTGCACTAACAAATAATGAGTAACAAAAAAGCCAAAGCCAAAGCCAAAGGTGAATTTAAAAAAAAATACTTTTGATTCGTTGGTTATTAGCAAATTCTTATTATATTCGATATGCAATTATAATTCAAGGGCCAAGCTCATGATATTATAGGACGGATTTATTTTTTGGACTATGTCACAGCTAATTCCAAAAGCACGCGTATTATATAGATTTATATTATGCCAAATAATTGTGTTTACCCATTTCTCTCATTTTTATGTAAGGTTTGCTAGAGATACAACGATTAATATTCTTCACCTATATTGTGTAACTTTAGAATTATTTTGTATACAAATAATATTACTTTAATTAGCGATAATGAAAACAATTAACAGAAAAATTATCAATATTTCAATCCTCTCACTTCCGCACGCCACAATGTGTGTAAAGAACCTTGTTAAAACAAAAAACTTGTAAAACAAACGGCCCTCCATCTCAAGTTGTTTGTTTTAGTTATTTAAAGTTAAAATCATATATTTTTTCAATCGTAATTTTTCAAACGTTTTCTAAAATTTTTGAATGACTAACTATATATATTTTGACTTATAGTACTTTTATGTAATTTCTAAATATGCACATTTTATTTTAAAAAAACTGAAGATTCTATAACCAAATATTAATTATTTTATATTATATAATCAAATTCACCCCAAATATTAATTAATTTAATTCTCACACTCTGAATCAAATCAAATAAATTGTAACAGACGAAAAGAGACTATAATTTTAACAAATCAAGTGAATGAAAAATGTCAAAAGCAATACCTCCACGCTTTTTAGCACGAGATTTTGAGTTTCGTGTGTCCTATCCTTTCAATAATTCACCGAAAGGTGCTTTTTAGGTCCCTCCATTAGCATTCTTTAATCTCTTTGAAAGTGGAGGTCATTGGTGATATTGAAAGAATTTATTTTGGTAATCATAACATGGATAAAGAGTTGGGAGACTGACTTTAGGTGGCTATAAAAACTTGGTCTAGATAAGAGCAAAAAGAAAACACAATATTCTGTTGATGGGACATTATATTTGTACAAGAGTTATTGGTTCTCATTGAATATTTAGTTGGATTTGAGCCCAACTAAATAAAGCTGGCCAGCTAATACGTATTAAGCAACTTTATTTGGACCTTAAAAATTGGGCCCATTCCAACTTGCTTGGAGTACCCACATCCAAAAAAACATCAGAGAACTTCACTACAAATGGGTTAGATTTTTAGTGAACTTTGATCCGGAGGCAGATTCAGAATTTTAATTCTATACGTTCAGAACTCGGGTTCCAAACATTGAATCCATCACCTTGGCATGCTTTCCCATGCTAAAAAATCGAGTAAATATTGTGAGTCGGTTACCTTATTTAAATTCTGAATTCATAGTTCAATAGTTCAGTCAGATTTTGCACAAATAAATCTAGATCGATCTAGGTTAAAGTTATGGCCTCAAATGAATCCACATCTATACTGCTAATTTACACTTGACCTGACCTCTAACCAACAAGATACTAAAAATTATATGGTTGACACTAATTCACATTCCATATATATGTAGATTTTACCTATAAAGTACATAAATGAATAGCAATAAATTGTGACCAAGAATTCTTCATAGTTCCATTACAAATTCGAGTGGTGCAAGTTATTTTGTGACAATAAACTTGTTTTTCATAAATATTTTGTCGTGGCAAATGGGCGGGTTGGGTCAAATTTGGGCGGGTTGAAAATGGGTCAATATAAAATGGGTAGTAATTCAACCCGCCCATATTTGATATGGGTAAAAATGGATTGGGTAAAATACTAGTTTACCCATATTTACCCATATTCTCATGAGTAAATAAAACTCTACTTAAGAATTCAACATGGAGAAAATATTTTAGTCTTTTTTTAGATGAAAAATATTGAATATACTTTATTTCGTTATATTGTATCATAAAACTAAAAAGAAAAAATCCTATAACTTTTCAATATAAAATAAATTTATGTAATTACAAGAGGAAAATATTTTTAATTTCAAAGTAAATGAATATTTGCATTTTAGGACTAAAACATGCTTAATGCACTTTAAGCAATGTCCATACTAATACATGATTTGCTTATTTTACACTATTATTTGTTATCCAATATAAAATTAAACTAATAAAAAAATATAACTATAATTAACAATAGAAATGTAAATTAATATATATTTTTTGGAGGGCCAAAGACTTTCATCTTTTCAATTATAGAGAAGAATAATTAGTTTTTATACAAGACATATTAAAAGGAAGAAAATTTACAATTTTTTTAGTGATATCATGAATTTTGAGTGAATAAAAGTTGGAAGCTTAACCCATTTGGCTAATCCATATTTTACCCATATTGTTATGGATATCAACCCATATTTTACCCATAGAAAAACTCACTCACCCAACCCATTAAAATATGGGCGGGTTACCAAAATATGGGCTCATTTTGCCGGCACTAGTCACAAATCATTGATAGATTTTTTGTAAGGATAAATCGATATATTATTAATTCATCGGTACGCAATTTCTTTTGAGGTTGATATTCTCTCCTCTCCTCTCCATAAGCTTAAGGAGAAAGGGTTGAGCGTGAGCGGGGTCAAGGGAGGGTAGTATATAGGGTGGCCAAACCAAAGGGTCACATGATAATGCTCTTTACAAGTTGCATGGAGAAATTAACAAAATAAAATTGGAGATGGGACGTACTAATTAAAAGAAAATGAAAAGGAATTTTACATGCACATATATATATATATATAGATATAATCAAAGACACTATGATTTCATTTCTTTCTCCCTCCATATATTACGCTTGTAATTTGGTTAATATTCAAAGACAAATGATGAATTTTGAATTTTTAATATTATAATCAACACTAATATTATATCCTGAAAGCATGATATCACTTTGTAATAAATCTTTGTTTAATAGAGATATCGAATGATATTTTTCTCCATCAAGGAATCTTCATTTGCTCTAAGACCTTAATGGGTGCTAGCTAGCTTGGATTGAATATATATGTCTGTTTAGTTGTTCAAAGGACTATTTGTTTTGATAGTTTAGTATCAACTAATTAGCACATAGTAGTAAATAGTAATAATATATACTTATTTTTTATATACAATTGAAGTTAACGATAATGCGTTAAACATGCATGACACTCATGATCAATAGAGGCAGAGTTAGAATTTTAAAATTTATGAGTTAATTTTACATCGTGACCTTTGAAGTTATGAGATTCAAATGAATAATTATAGTTATTCGATAATTTGTAAAAATAAATATAAAAGTTGAATCAAAACTAAAAAATTCGACTGAACTCGTAGCTGGTAGCTAGCTCATCCATCCATGACCCCCGTGAAGAAGAAAAGAAAGGACGTAATGAAGTAAAATATAAGAGTGGAGTGATATTGTACTGAAGAGGACAAGAGTAGACATTGAAATAATTAGTGGAGGGCAATCCTCCATAGATCACTTTCATAGGCGGCATAAAAATACCTATAAACTTTTTTATTTTTTTCATTTTTCCAAGGAGTATTCCCTTTTTCTATTTATTTCATATGAATTACTTTTTTTTTTATCATAAAAAAAATACTGGTGCTGTTATGGACCAACTTCTATGAACTTCGACTCTATTATTGAAGAATACTCTCACTATCAGCATAAATATCGGATAATTTCCACCTAAATATAGTATTACAACATTAATTTTTGCTTACCATATGGGTTATGACTTATGACAATACTATGAGAATATAATGCTCGTTAATTACAAGTTGCATGGAAAAAACAATGGAGATGGGACGTACTAATTAAAGGAAAATAAAAGGGCAAGCACATGCATATGAGTCCCCACAGATTTCCTATCATAATATATTTATAAGCTTCTAATTTGGTTAATATTCAAAGACAAATGATAAACTAATCTATAGTAGTTTAAGTTTATATTGATGCATGTGATGATGTGAATATCGTAGTCAATTCATCACTATTATTTTTTCCTGAATAAAACATGATATGACTTTATAATAGGTCTTGCTTAATATATGTCGAGTTGCATTTTTTTCTCTCCAAAATGTATATCGACTTACTGTTCAAACGACTATCTTTTTACCCATATATATGATATATCTTCATCTTTTCAACTTTCTAAAGTATAATAATTGAGATATATTTAAGCTGGTACTAAATACTATCGTTATAAAAAATATATATAATATAGAACACATTAATTTGGATATTATGTACCAAAGTGTGGACCAGGGAGAGTGTCAGAGAATAATGTATATGAGTCATAGACAGTTAGTCAGACTAGAGGTAATTGTGATTGTATATCTTATTAAACTAATTAAGTGTTTTAATCGATCCCTACATGTCTTTCCTTTGCAACCTATCGTCTCCACATCTGTCTTCTTCATTTTAATGTACATATCATTTTGGTTTTGAAGGATATTGACCATTTCTCATATTGTATGCATGTGTAAATATCATGAAATTGTTGAATTATGTGACTATCTTACGTCTTTCACCAAAAAATGTTACGAATAAAGAACGTATTCTTTGTACGTAAATAAAACAAACACAAAAAGTTGGAAGATATAATAGTAAAATGCTATAGGGGTGTACTGACCAAAAAATTGTCATGTCGGTTCACAATTTTTTTGCGACAATATATACCTATAATATCATAAATCGATAGATTTTCGACGTATTATTTATTGGTGGGGGAGTTTCTTTTGCGGTCAATATCCTTCATAATTAGCGTAAGAAGAAAAGGTTGAGGTCGAATACAATAGGGATATTATTAGGTAGGGGGCACATGAGAATGCTCCTTACAATTGCATGGAAAAATAAAATAAAATAAAATAAAATTGTAGATGGGACGTACTAATTTAAAAGAAAATGAAAGGGAATTGCACATGCCTATTAGATCCCACAAAGATTTTATGTCCTTCTCCCTCCATATATTACGCTTGTAATTTGGTTAATAATATTCAAAGACAAATGATGATGAATTTTGAATTAAAAGTCGTCGATATCGAATGATGTATATATTGTTTGTAATCATCAGTCGATATGACTTTGTAATAGATCTTGTTTAGTAGATGTCTTGATTGAGTTGCATTTTTCTCTATTAAAAAATCTCCATTTGCTTTAAATGAGTGCGAGCTAGCTTGGATGAAATATATATATATATATATTTAGTTACATTATTCAAAGGATTATTTGTTTTGACAGTCGAGGGCCAACTGATTGACACATAATAACATGTAAATAATAGAGCTTGGATTTAAATCAAGTATCCAAAAGTTGAGGATTAGAATTATCTAATTTCATATAAGAAAATCACTCTTTATTTTCATTTGAAATATGACTTTTTAACATGACATAGAAATACTTTTGCAGAATGTATTACGATCTGTACGATACTCGTCCACCCACCATGACTAGATGAAAAAAAGAAGAAGAGGACATTATGAATTAATTAGTAAAATGAAGGGACGCTGGATATTGTACTGAAGAGGACTATAGTATGCATTAAAATTAGTGGAGGGCAATATTGATAATGACTTACCCATAAACTTTGTTCACAAATATGTTTAGACAGTTGGAAATTTTTTTACCTAACCATTAGGGCTTAGGCCACACGGCCCACAATTGATCCCACCTAAATATATAGCAAAAAAAAAGTTATATTTGTTTCCAATATGGATTATATTATGATAATTCTATTCTTAGTAGTACTTTTGCTATATTAGTATGTGTTGAGAACATAATTATAAATAATAAAAATGTGTTTTCTTTAACCGTTTGAGTTTTTAGATGAGATAGTTATAAACTTCAAAATGGTATCAGAGCAAACAGACTTCTTAAGATCGAATATCTTCGCTACCATATCAAAAATGATCACAATGAGATGGTCATGTTTATATGAAATAATTGAGATTCATGTAAGCTAGCTCGAATACCGTAGCCAATATTTTGGATTAAAGTTTGTGGGGAGAGTATATCCAGAGGATAATAAACGAAAGTTAGACAGACAATATGTCCCTGTGTAACCTAGCGTAACGTCTCCATCTGTCTTCTTTTTCATTTTAATTTAATGTGCATGTCATTTTGGTTTTTGAGCATATTGACCATTTTCCTTGTATTCATTTGTAAATAATGAATAAATAACAGTTTTCTAATTGTATGAACAAACAAAGAAAGTTGATATTATCGACAATATTAACAATAAAACTAATTCCTTAGTTGTTTTACTGTATCGTAATACTACTATCTAATGGATAAATTAGGTCATCTAGTTTTACAAAATACCCAGACTTTGTATATATTTTATACTGAATATATAATACATATATATTTATACAAATACAAGTTCACCCCTAAAAGTTTTACTCTTAAATATAAAGTGTTCCAATTAATTTTATTTTTAAAACTCAAACTTACGTCTTTAATTAAGGCTAGAGAATCATATACTTACCAGTTACCACCTATATATTACAATCTTAATTAATTAGGTGGTAACTGGGGTTTAACTTTTAATGAAGATGGGACGTCATTGGGGACAACATTGCATAGAAGTAACATGCTTGGAGCCAACTATTTATATAATAATAATAATAATAATAATAATAATAATAATAATAATAATAATAATAGCAGCTATATATGAACTACCCTCACCAACCATGATTAACAATTATGGAATACCCAAAAATCCTTTTAGATGAAAATGACTGCTCAATTATATATGGTACAACAATATTGGTCCCAATTCTTGATTCTTTGTGTTGGCATGGGTACGACTATGCCTCTTGTACTGTGTTACATTATATATAATCATTTGAAAATATATTATGCGTTTTGATTCCAATCTTTTTAAGTTACGTTAATGAGCTTTAAATTACTCTCATATGTATATATTCAATTAAATTTAAAGACAAATACAATGTTTAGATCCGAACTCGTACCAATGGACATGCATGATTTATCCAATATTTTGTTTTACACACTGAAGATATAATTGAGTTAAAAAAAAAAAAAACTTTAGTAGATTAATTTTTTAAGTGAGATAGTCACATAAATTTAATATAGTAAACATAACTAAAATTGTTTCTTTATCACCTACATTTTCTTTCCTTTTTTATCCAATGAGAAGCCACTTTTATCTCACTTAGCTTTATAAATAATTAATTTATATAGGCTCGAATGTTTTGTCATTCTAAACTTTTTTTTTACATTGAGAGATAAGGACCTTTTATCTGCCAACTGAAGTACGTACTACAAATTCAAAAATAATAATTGTAATAATTAGCCTTAGCTATTTGGACCCAATCAATAAATTAAGTACGGTAAGTAAGGAAGAAAAGGAAATAGAAGAAATGAATGATGAAGAAGAAAGAGGTCCATGCATGCATTCATCGATCAGAGGTAGATTTAAAATTTAGACTTCAACAACAATCACATTATACTTTTTAGATGTATATGAATTCTGCTTTTAATATTCGTTGAAATTTTATGATTATATTAACATATATGTTCGTGGGTAAAAATGTTGAGTCCAGTTGAATTTATAAGTTATCGTTTGCCTATGGCATTGATGATGTTAGGGAAGGAAGATGGGAATTCTGTGATGAATATGAGAAGCAACATAAAATAAATACCGGTCAGAAGAAAATTTAAATCAATAGTTGTTGAAGCTCAAAAAAGGATATAATTCATTCCTACTATATTTAATTTTTGTGGGCACAAAAAGAAGGCAATTTAATTAATTTGCAGTTGTATTTAACTATTTTATGCTAGGAAAAGGAGTTGCTACTGTCAGAAATCTTTTGTGGTTGAAATAAAAAGAGAAAATGACCCACAGAGAGAATTAAAGATATATAGGACCAACTTGGTAGCTAGCTAGCTCATTATTATTACTATTATTATTATTATTATTATTATTATTATTATTATTGTGTTGGTCCCCAAGGGTCATAAATAAGCTATATATTAGATAGCTAACTTATATTTTCTGTAGGGTTTATTATATCGTTAAGAATTCACATATATTATTCAATCCATGCATGCCGTGATAGACGTTACGTATTTGCATGATAAGTTCTATTTGTGTGAATCACCGTTGTAAGTTGTAGTTCGCATTAGAGCATCGATTAAATTCAGAACACGCATAATCTATTCGAGGGTGACACTCTCCAAAGGACTCAAACTTGATTAAGGATGAAACAGTCTCACCACTACACCATAACTCATACTAATAGAGAAATAATTTGCATGATAATATATATTGTAGAGGTGGAAAATTAAATGAGTCAATTTTTTGGTAACTTGTCCAATCCATCAAGTTTAATGAGTTGGGTCATGACCCGTAGTGACCCATCAAATTATCGAGTTAAACTGAAATGTGTTAAACAGTGTAACGTAACCCCCCGTGAGTTAAAATAGTGCAGCCAAAATACAAATATGTAAAATCAAATTTTAAAATTGGTAAATTAAGTAAATTTGGAAGAACTTAATTAAGCTAATATTTTTTTTAAATATCTTTTTATTTTATTTTTCACAATAAGAAAAATAAAAAAGAAAGGGAAGAAGGTTGGGTCGTATTGAATGAGTTGAGTTATGACTTATTATTTGATCGATCTTGACCAAAACAAATTTTGATCAACTCTAATCAATTTGCTTAAACCCTACCAAACAACTCATTTGATATCTCTAATTTATTCATTCACGACACAAAAGATTTCGATTAATTAATTAATTAATTTGGATGATATTTGGAATTAAATTATAATGATAGCATAATCAGATCTAAGAGATATATTGAAAGTCGTAATGACAACGGTTGAAGTTGTTGAAAATATCGATCTAATCCGTTGTAGGTTTAATTTTGTCTCTACATAAAAGCTATTAATTAATTTGAATATTGTGAACAGTTAGATTTTTTACGACATTGTTGAAATAAAGTATTTGGAATTTTTTATGTTTAATTTTGAGAAAATCTTCTCAAATCCAAAAAGATAAAATGTACTACTATAATATGTGAAGAGTTTGTCTTTTATGCCTGATAATATAAAAAGTATAATATTTACGTAATTAGATCACACATATAAAAAGTATAATATTTGTACGATTTTCTTAATGGCCATTTTTGTATGTTTTGTTTACGAAATTTAAAGAGAGTTTAGAGATTTAATTTGCTTTGAGAGAAAGAGAAAATAATATGTGGTATTTGGGACAGAGAAGCTATTTATGGAGGAAGACTTCAAATTTTTTTAATCTCTATTTTGTATATTATGATAATTTTTTTTGTCATACCACACTAACAGAAAATGAGAAGTTTTCAAGGAATTAGAATCTATAAGATGTTGCAATTAATTAAAACACTGTTCCTGTAATGTACTATATAATTCTAGTGTAATTTGTTTTATCAAATTAGTTAACAATTAAGTATTTTTGGTCAAGACTTAAAAGGAGTTGTTTAGTACGCGGATAAAATAATTTCAAGTAATTTGATCGAATAATGTGAAATATTCAATGATTAAGTCTTATCTTATCTCACGTAGTAAACGATCTCTCTGAGAGCGGTGAATAAGTCATTGAAAGATTCACTATGCAAATTCATTAGGTCGTATTTTTCTATGCTGGCCAAATAATTGTGCGACTACATACAACTAAATAAGCACATTAATTAATTTCTGAAAAAAGCCAACATATTTGTAAAAGAAACAAACAAGATTATAGGTGCTAACATCTTGAGACTTTGATTGTTAATATTTTAATTAACCTATGTGTTATAATGTTATTTTTGCAGAACAGGATATACAGAAAAAATTAGATGTTTACGAAGAGACAAAAAAATGCAAATAATTTTTTTTGGTAAGTAAATTCGTACGCACTATTTTCGATATATAATATGAATTCATCAAGAATATAATATGATGCCAAGTATAATAATAATTGTTTATCTTTTCCTTCAACAAAGTACCAACTTGTTTACACTTGGAATATTAAGAAGAGTTCACTGTACGGAATCAATATTAGTAATTAGTAATTACAGTATATACGATAAATCGATGACTAAGAAGTATTTGTCCTTATTTTGATTTTTTTTTTAAAATGTTAGTGTAATGGCCAGAGATCTTAAAGAATTTGTTTTTGAATATTTTAATGCCCGCTCGCCGCTCCCAATATTTTTAAAATCACAATCAGACACTCAACTTAATTATTTTAGACCTAATAAAAGTCGCTAATATTTTATTTAAGACTCGATCTCTTTTTTGCCTCATATTCAAAAAAAAAATCACTAGATTCAAAATATAAAAAATGACAGGTTCAACATTCACCACCATGTATACATAAAAAATAAATAATTTTAACTATATATAGATGTGTAATTTTCTACTATAAAGAGTTCATATGAACACTTTCAATTCTACCTAGCCCCTAATCCTATGGCCAATAATGTAAGAACAAGTATAGTACTCTTTTCATTCTTAAATACTTATATTTTTACAGTAAGGATGACAAGAATATAGGAATGAAGAAAGTATGTATTACTTCTTTTCTTAACTTTTACTTGTCTAGTATTTTCAAAATAATAAATAACTTTTATTTTTACTTATTTTATCTTCAGCATAATTTATTTATTTTTAAATAAAATAAAATAAAATAAAATGGAGAGGGAATTACAATGTGGGGAATCAAGGTGAAAGTTTAGGTAGTCAACTAACTAAACTACTAAACAGGGGCGATTCCATGATTTGAAGACTTTGGGTGCACCAATATTATCTTAGATCAAATATGAGGTCTGACATAAACTTATATTAAAAATAGTAAAATAACACTCTAGTTGGATTCGAATTCAGGTCTCACGGGTGGATTCTCTAGCTTGTACTAGCAGCACAATGACACTCCTATTCATTTCATGTGGTGCACGTACATTCGGTAACTTTGAAAAAAGTCATGTATATATATATGTATATTTATTATGATATAATTAACAGTGTATTTATTCTCCAAAATATTTTTTAAAACCTAAAAATTAATTTATACAAATATTGTGATAAAATAATTATATTAATCATTATTTATTTAAGGATATGCAACCTTAAAAATGAAGGAACAAAAAAGATCAGAGGAAGTACACGGTTAAAACATATCTTACAGCGAATTATTATCTTGCAACTCTAAACTCTCTATACCCTTTAATAACACATGTCACCTAGCTAGCTATAATTAATTATACTAGTATTTCTGTCTATTATTAATTTTATTCCCTTCAATTCTGATTTTACTAGATTAGAATCATTCTCAAACGATCTCAATTTGAATTTTTCCTAAGCATTTAATAAAAATGCAAATAGAATGAGAGAGATTTGTAAGGTAAATGACAAATCAATTAGATCGAGAGACATTCAATTCACTTCTCTCACAGGGTGCTAAAAAACACCTCTGCAAGGAAAATTTCACAAGATTTGTTTACAAATCTGATTCTGACCCATAAAAAACACTACTAATAATATCATGTAGTTCCTAGGTCAGGGGGTTAGAGGAAAATTACAAAAATAAAATAAAAAATAGAGTGAAAAATTTAGTGGATGTTAGAAAAAAAGAGGAGCAAACAAAAAAAAACACCAAATTTGCTTCATCTTGAGCTAGGCCATCATTGTTCACTCCACACCTAATATTCACTCGCACATAACGGAAATTTAATGCACCAAACTTTTAGCGGAGCATTGAAGTTAGTGACCGGAACACAACTTCTTCGCATGGAATTGTAATTCCCATGTCATGATTGAACCCAAATTCTTCCTCTGATCGTCGAAGGAGGCATTGAAACTCGGGATGAGTCAAAAAAGAAATAGGTACGATGTATCGACTTCTATTTTCTCCAACGTAAACTGCGAAATGACCTTTGGGCACGTCAATTGGAAGGTGGTCTTCATCGTTATAGCTGTTTTTCTTACCCAAACTCGAACATCTTTTTAGAATTTGCTTCAATATTGCTGCTTGTGGCATCTTGTTTGATTTTCTAATAGCCATATTTAATTATTTTCTTGAAGAAATTTAAAGAAAGTTGAGAAGTTTAGGTAGAAGAAGGAGGTGGTGTTTGGAATAGAAAAATGTGAAGCTATTTATCGAGCCACAATTTTTATTTTTATTTTTTTAAAAATAATATTATTTTTTTAAAAAAGTTTTTTATTTTTTGAAAGGACAGAACACGGGTGTTTTGGGATAAGTGAATAAGAGGAGTTATGGACAAAGTGGGGGCCAAAACCCATTGGGTTTTAGGGTTCTATTTATGACAATGAGGACCCTTCTCATTAATTAACAAAGAGTTACCAATATTCATATTTGAAAAAAAAAAAAAAGATATTTGAAAAAAAAGAAGATTAAAATAATTGATATTTTTGAAACATGGCTTTCACTGATCTAGGAAGGTTACAAGTTTCAACAACAAAAGTATTAATGATACTTGTTTCTATTTCCAACATTCTGTCTCAACACTTGTCTTCATTTTCTTTTTTCAATAGAATACATTTTCAACCTTTTTATATCCGAGTATATTTTATTTATAATTGAAATTTCAATTAATTTAAATGTGTTTCTTGTAAAATTCGGATTCAAAAATCTTTAATAATGATAGAATGAAGGTGTTCTATCAAATCTCACTATACTTATAGGTCAAGCTCGAATATATAGATATATATGAGTAAATTATTTTCTAGACTTCCGGCTTTGAAGGTTTTTTTAATTTTCTAACTATAAGATATGAAGTAAGATTAATTACTCAATTCTAAAATTAGTTTTAAAAAATGAAAACAATCAGAACTATTATTATTAATAATAATTAGATAAATTAACAACCCACCTACCGATGTGGGACTACTAATTACATTCCGAGTACTTTTAATGTCTCTGTACACGAAAATTCAATTATTAGATTAAATAGCACTAAAATATAATTTTGATAATGACATAATTGCTCCTCAAAATATTTTCCACAATTTTTTATTTTTTTTTTAATTATGCAATACATATTATCTTTAATATACTTAATTGAATCAAATAATGCATTAAAACTAATATACCATACTCAATGCAATTATTATATACTTTGTCAAACGAACTCTATCATCCACAAAATAAAAATATTATATTCAACGCAATTTTTATACACTTTATCAAACGAAATCAATCTTGCACAGGATGGAGTAAAGTAATTACGGAGGAGCAATAAAGTGGTACTCTGAGAAGTAGGAAAAAGGAACCTTACTTTTTTCGAATAGTGTTTTTTTTTTGAATGTTTTTCTTTGATTGTATTAAGATAGAAAGAAATGTATAAAGTTGAGGAGAAAGGCATGTGCACTAGTCTCGTAAAAGTACAAATAAAAGACTATTGCAGGTTTGACCATAGCCGTTACTTACATCGTTATTGACAGTTTCACAATATCCTAGATACTATTATATCTTTTGATTTTTATTTTTACTAGTTCTCAAGAATCTTTCAGATCTAGTTAGCCAAGATTTTCTGTGTGAATCAATAAATTTTTAACCAATGTAACCGATTCTTTTGAATTTCTCCCTAAAAACCAATTTGCCTTCGATCTTGAGTCTAGGGTATCCGGAAACAACCCTTACCTTACTTTTATTAGATAGAAATAAGGTTTGTGTTAATACTGACATCTTAGTTTATTGACGGTCACAATTTATAAAATTTTACTAGATTTGTTATTCTTCATGTGAAGTGACATTTGGTAACAAAAAAAGATTCAAATTTTATACAATATGAATAATAACTATTTTACTCAATTGATGCTCTTTCAAATTGTTTGGTTTCTTCTTTGGGCTAAATTATCGGTTAGAAAGATTTGAGATTGGGATTTCCTTCTTCAAAGTGGTCCAAGACAGACAATATTGAGCCCCATATATATCAAAAATCTTATATATATGATCACCACATAATTAACTAAAAATCCCAAACAAAGCCTTTGGCCCTATTATGAGAGTAGAGAGGGTAGTTAGAGACATTAGCAATTGCTTGCATGTTCTAAGGCTGAGATATAGATCCACATACCTATCAATCCTTTATTGATGTGTTACTTTCCTTACATAAGTACAACACACTCAAGAATTAATAAGACTAGTTTATTCAAGATTTTAATTAGATGGTGAGATGATATTTTATAAATGTGGAGTAGATTCAGAATTTTAAAGTTTATAAATTTCTACAATAATTTTAAGTTAATATACAATAATAATCAGATTAACGGACCAAGTTTCAACTTTCAAACTAAATATAATTATATATCTAATCATTTATTAAAAATAAAAGTACAAAAGTTATTGAATTCACGTAACTTCGGGTAGAGTGGGTTAGACTCCCTCATTAGTTGGAGAATAGACAGCGGGTTGTTTGCTTAGACGGATTTGAGCAATCCTCTAACTAATTTTTGGGTTGAGTTAGGATCAAAAATCATTTTCTAAAGGAAAAATTGTATAAAATAACAAACTATTAATTCAAATTAAATGTTATAACCACAGTTTGATTTAATTGTAACTCGTAACAAACTATTGCCATTCGCCTCTCTCCCTGAAATTCTCGCTCGCCGCTCTCGTTTTCCTCTCCCTCGCCTCTCTCACTTTTATACAAACACAAATGTATAAAACGCGTTTGTGTTTGTATAAAGTGAGAGAAAACTATATATACATATCTTTTCGTTCGCCTCTCTCCCAATCGAATCTCACTCGCCACTCTCCTAGATCTCGCTCGCCACTCTCACTCGCCTCTCTCACTTTATACAAACACAAATGTATAATTTGTGTTTGTATAAACCGAGAGAAAATTGTATATACAAATACATTTATTTTCATCCTATACACTTATAATTATACAAATACATTTATTTTCATCCTATACACTTATAATTATACAAATACAGATCTTCCCCTGCCCAGTTTTCTTTTGTCTTTCTCTCTTTCTCGCTTTATACAAACACAGATTATATAATTGATTCTTTTGTATATAGACACCGAAACAGATTATACAATTGATTCTTTTGTATATGTATACCGAAATATACATATTAATAGCCATAGCAAACGCAATTATACAAACTATAGCTATAACATACAAATATGATTTTTATGTTTGCTAACCAAAAATTTACTTAAAAATATGGTATCAGAGTATAGGTGAAAAAGGTTAGAGTTAAGCCCGTTATATCTTAACAAATAACAACCATTTCACCATATCCTCCCCTGTAAATATGTAATTATTACTCATTTTTTATTTTCGATCTCCTCTAAGAGACGAGAAAATCTTGTTATTTCTTCGACAATTTATGATCTGTAATGGACCTATCCGTAGAATATATTTATATATATAAGGCCTCCGATGGAGTTCTTACCGTCTAATAACTATGAACAAAATAAATAAATAAAAGAGAAACGAACAAACCTTGTTGGATTTTCAAAGAATCTAATGTATATACTGTTTATTATATATTTTTTCAACTGGAAAAGAAAACAGGGCAATTTTATTGTCAAAAAAGTAAAAACAGTTGAAGAATGGCCTTTTCTGTTTTCACTTTACCCATGTTCTCTAATTCTTTCTTCTCGATTTACGTAACATAGTAAAGTCATATTTCTTTATTTCGATCATATATTTGGAGGTACAATTTGTAAGATTTTTGAAAAATAAAAATATTAATTTAAAATATTTGAAAATCATATGAATAAATCAAATTATATCATATAAAATGGCATACCGAAAATACGTAAAAGTTTTCAGCGGATGAAAAGAGGGAAATACACATGCAAGAAAGAGAGTATATAATAGGTGCATGAAGTAATAGTTATGCCAACTATTACTATTTGAGTAGTTAAACAGCTTCTACTTTGAGAAGGATATTTTGAACATGAATCCCTCAACTCTTTACTTATAAGTTAACTACACCATAAGTGGCAAGTCACGGTGTTTGTGATGGTGCTTCAGGATTTCAATGTAATCACAATTTACTTAGCTTGTTAGTAGATGATAACTGTAGTCCCATACTTCGAGCCTTACGAATCACTACTAAAGAAGAAATGTGAATATTTCCCATGTTGAGTTAGGGGAACTTCCGATCGATTATTTTTAATTTGTATAGTTTCTAAATATGTGTGTGTATATTTTCAATTTTTTTTTTAAAGAGAATGATATTTAGATTATTCACACCTAATCCTTTAATAGTAGTAATATTTTTTGTTTTTTGGGAAATTAAAGAATGAGTGGTCCCTGTACTGAGCAAAGCACGGAGAAGTGTACAACAAATTATGAGTAGTGAACCACAAATATCATCTATGGGTTGTATAATGGTGACCCATACCACATGGAGGCCATGTTACTCTCTTCAACCCCAAAATATGTTTTAATAGGGGTTTGCTCAAATTTGAAATCAGTATTAAATTATGATATTTATACAAAAAATTAATTTCGAATTCAAATTCTACAAACAAAGTTTTAACTCAAATATTAGACAATACTGTGGCCCTGTGTGATATCAACATCATTTACGTACTTGAAACTGTCTTGTTTACTTCACTCTGTCATTCATATGCTCTAATATTTAGCCTCAAATTTTATATGGTCCTATACTTGATTTTTTTAAAAAATAAATAAATAAAACATACTACCCTACTTCCAGGACCATGGTTCCTGATATTTTGATCTTAGTATAGTTTCAATAAATGATAAAACATGAGGTCAGGGATTTGAGGGGACTTGAAAACCATAGCTCATAATACCATTCTTTGATTGTAGGCTCTATTTTACTATATTAGACATCATAGATATGAATATTTAGAACCCCGTGACTCTAACATGTTAGAATTCAGAACTCATAAAATTTTAAATTCATAAACGATTCAACATGGGTTGTTGTTTTCACGGAGGTGAGATATAGTAATTGTCGGTTCATAATATATATGTAGTGTACCACATTAGACATCATAGATAAGAAATATGAGAGCTAAAGAGAAATAGAGGGCCCAGAAAACAGGAATATGATAAAATAGGAAGTTTCCAGGAAATATACTCATGATGTAAGAAACTTCACCTCTTCAAATTTGTGAAAAATTAAGGATAAGGATATATATTATGTGCAATAGTAATATTATTGAAAGTTTTAACTTTGTTCACTTATGATCTCAATCTAATGTGGGGTATGAATCTTTTGTCGATTGATTCCAAACAAATAGTATAATTTGATTCGAAGCTCAGTTAATTTAATCTATGAATCTATTTGACATCGAAAATTTTAAATCTTGAATTTGCCTATGCATGTACCGTACTATTGTAATAAACAACATATGTTTACAAGCTAGCAACATGAACATTTTTATAATAGACCCCAGACAACACATGCACATTCATACAAATTCCAGATATACCTTAAGCAACAATTGAATTATTGAAGGGAGTTAAAAAAGAGGTCAATTTGACTAATTTTTAATGCAAAGCTAAATTAGATTAATTCAATACTTATAAAAGTACTCCTACATAAAAGAGATGTAGGAAGTATAAAAGTTATTAAAGCAAATGATTTATGCGGTTAATCGACAGGCGACAACTAGGGGTGGCAAATGGTTGGATTTGGATGGATTTAAAATGATTTGAACAAAAATGGGTAATTATCCAATCCACCTATATTCTATATGGGTAAATATGATTTGAATAATTAATGGATGGATTGGATATGAGTTTATCCATATTTCATCCACAATGATTGAAGAATTGAAAAATGAATTTTTATGTTTTAAGTTTTTAAAGTAATTTTTTATTCTACTCACTCCACCCCTACCTCCAATTCACCCACCCCTAATTTTATTTTATTTTTTCTAA